>JANJGN010001387.1:0-148288 GCA_026770705.1 Isurus oxyrinchus | reverse complement strand
GGATGAGGCAGGGCGAAGGCGAGGCAGGGAGAGGGCAAGGGTGAGGGCAAGGGCGAGGCACAGCGAGGGTGAGGGCAAGGTTGGGTGAGTGTGAGTCAGTGTGAAGGTGAGGGCAGGCATGGGCGATGTAGGGCAAGGGTGAGGTAGGCTGAGGGCGAGGCAGGGCACGGGCGATGTGGGGAGAGGGCAAAGGCGAGGGAATGGTGAGGGCAAGGAGGGGCGAGGGCGAGGGCGAGGCAGGAAAGGGCGAGGGTGAGGCCGGGAGAGGGCGAAGGAGAGGCAGGGTGAGGGTGAGGGCGATACGGGGAGGAGAACGATGGCGAGGCAGGGAGAGGGCGAGGGCGAGGGCGAGGCTGGGAGAGGTTGAGGGCGAGGCAGGGAGAGGGTGAAGGAGAGGCAGGGTGAGGGTGAGGGCGATGCGGGGAGAGAACGATGGTGAGGCAGGGCGAGGGCGAGGCAGGAAGAGGGAGAGGGCGAGGATGGGCAGGGAGAGGGCAAGTGCGAGGCAGGTAGAGGGCGAGGCAGGGAAAGGCAGGGAGAGGGCAAGTGCGAGGCAGGTAGAGGGCGAGGGTAGGGAAAGGCAGGGCGAGGGTGAGGCAGGGAGAGGGTGAGGGTGAGGCTGGGAGAGGGTGAGGGCAGGGCAGGGAGAGGGCAAAGGAGAGGCAGGGTGAGGGTGAGGGCGATGCGGGGAGAGAACGATGGCGAGGCAGGGCGAGGACGAGGCAGGCAGAGGGCGAGGCAGGCAGAGGGCGAGGCAGGCAGAGGGCGAGGCAGGGAGAGGGCGAGGCAGGGAGAGGGCGAGTGTGAGGCAGGGAGAGGGTGAGGGCAAGGACGAGGCAGGGAGAGGGCGAGGGTCAGATAAGGAGAGGAAGAGGTCGAGGGTGAGGCAGGGAGAGGGCGCGGGTGAGGCTGGGCGAGAGTGAGGGCAAGGCAGGGAGAGGGAGAGAGCAAGGGCGAGGCAGTGTGAGGGTGAGGGCGATGCGGGGAGAGAACGATGGCGAGGCAGGGAGAGGGTGAGGGTGAGGCTGGGAGAGGGTGAGGACAAGGCAGGAAGAGGGCGAGGACGAGGCAGGAAGAGGGTGAGGCAGGGCGAGGGCGAGGCAGGGAGAGGGATAGGGTGAGGCAGGGACAGGATGAGGCAGGGAGAGAGCGAGGATGAGGCAGGGAGAGGCGAGGCAGGGAGAGGGAGAGGTTGATGCAGGGAGAGGGCGAGGGTGAGGGTGAGGCAGGGAGCGGGAGAGGGCGAGGGTGAGGCAGGGAGAGGGTGAGGCAGTGAGAGGGAGAGGGTGAGGCAGGGACAGGATGAGGCAGGGGAGAGAGCGAGGGCGAATCAGGGCGAGGCAGGGAGAGGGCGAGGGCGAAGCAGCGCGAGGCAGGGAGAGGGCGAGGATGTGGCAGGGAGAGGGCGAGGCAGGGAGAGGGCAAGGGTGAGGCACAGCGAGGGTGAGGGTGAAGGCAAGGCACAGCGAGGGTGAGGGTGAGGGCAGGCGAGGGTGAGTCAGGGTGAAGGCGAGGGCAGGAAAGGGCGAGGTAGGCCGAGGGCGAGTCAGGGCACGGGCGATGTGGGGAGAGGGCGAAGGCGGGGGGAATGGTGAGGGCAAGGAGGGGCGAGGGTGAGGCAGGGAGAGGCAGTGAAAGGGCGAGGCAGGGAAAGGGCGAGGGTGAGGCAGGGAGAAGGTGAGGAAGATGTAGGGAGATGTCGAGGGAGAGTCAGGGTGAGGGTGAGGTTGAGGCAGGGAGAGGGCGAGAGCGTGGTAGGGAGAGGGCGAGGGTGAGGCAGGGAGGGGAAGAGGCAGGGAGAGGGGCGAGTGTGAGGCAGGGAGAGGGTGAGGGCAAGGGCGAGGCAGGGAGAGGGCGAGGGACAGATAAGGAGAGGAAGAGGGCGAGGGTGAGGCAGGGAGGGGGAGAGGCAGGGAGAGGGCGAGTGTGAGGCAGGGAGAGGAAGAGAGCAAGGGCGAGGCAGGGTGAGGGCGAAGGAGAGGCAGGGTGAGGGTGAGGGCGATGCGGGGAGAGAACGATGGCGAGGCAGGGAGAGGGCGAGGCAGTGAGAGGGAGAGGGTGAGGCAGTGAGAGGGAGAGGGTGAGGGCAGGGACAGGACAAGGCAGGGAGAGAGCGAGGGCGAATCAGTGAGAGGGTGAAGGCGAGGCAGGGAGAGGGTGAATGCGAGGCAGGGCGAGGGAGAGGCAGGGAGAGGGCGAGGCAGGGAGAGGGTGAGTGCGAGGCAGTGCGAGGGTGATGCAGGGACAGGACGAGGCAGGGAGAGAGCGAGGGCTAATCAGGGAGAGGGAGAGGCAGGGAGAAAGCGAGGGCGAGGCAGGGAGAAGACGAGGGAGGGCGAGGCAGGGCGAGGGTGATGCAGGGACAGGACGAGGCAGGGAGATAGCGAGGGCTAATCAGGGAGAGGGTGAGGCAGGCAGAGGGTGAGGATGAGGCAGGGCGAAGGCGATGTGGGGACCGGCAAAGGCGGGGGAATGGTGAGGGCAAGGAGGGGCGAGGGCGAGGCAGGGAAAGGGCGAGGCAGGGAAAGGGTGAGGGTGAGGCCGGGAGCGGGCGAGGGTGAGGCAGGGAGAGGGTGAGGGTGAGGCAGGGAGAAGGTGAGGAAGAGGTAGGGAGAGGTCGAGGGAGAGGCAGGGAGAGGGTGAGGTTGATGCAGGGGGAGGGCGAGAGCATGGTAGGGAGAGGGCGAGGGTGAGGCAGGGAGAGGCAGGGAGAAGGCGAGGGCGAGGCAGGGAGAAGGCGAGGGAGGGCGAGGCAGGGCGAGGGTGATGCAGGGACAGGACGAGGCAGGGAGAGAGCGAGGGCTAATCAGGGAGAGGGCGAGGCAGGGAGAGGGAGAGGATGAGGCAGGGCGAAGGCGAGGCAGGGAGAGGGCAAGGGTGAGGGCAAGGGCGAGGCACAGCGAGGGTGAGGGCAAGGTTGGGTGAGTGTGAGTCAGTGTGAAGGTGAGGGCAGGCATGGGCGATGTAGGGCAAGGGTGAGGTAGGCTGAGGGCGAGGCAGGGCACGGGCGATGTGGGGAGAGGGCAAAGGCGAGGGAATGGTGAGGGCAAGGAGGGGCGAGGGCGAGGCAGGGAAAGGGCGAGGGTGAGGCCGGGAGAGGGCGAAGGAGAGGCAGGGTGAGGGTGAGGGCGATACGGGGAGAGAACGATGGCGAGGCAGGGAGGAGGGCGAGGGCGAGGGCGAGGCTGGGAGAGGTTGAGGGCGAGGCAGGGAGAGGGTGAAGGAGAGGCAGGGTGAGGGTGAGGGCGATGCGGGGAGAGAACGATGGTGAGGCAGGGCGAGGGCGAGGCAGGAAGAGGGAGAGGGCGAGGATGGGCAGGGAGAGGGCAAGTGCGAGGCGGGGAGAGGGCAAAGGTGAGGCAGGGAGAGGACGAGGCAGGGAGAGGGCGAGAGCAAGGCAGGGCGAGGGTGAGACAGGGTGAGGGCGAGGCAGGGAGAGGGCGAGCGCGAGGCAGGGAGAGGGCGAGGCAGGGAGAGGATGAGGGCAAGGCAGGGAGAGGGAGAGAGCAAGGGCGAGGCAGGGAGAGGGTGAGGCAGGGAGAGAGCGAGGATGAGGCAGGGAGAGGGTGAAGGAGAGGCAGGGTGAGGGTGAGGGCGATGCGGTGAGAGAACGATGGTAGGGCGAGGGCGAGGCAGGAAGAGGGAAGAGGGCGAGGACGGGCAGGGAGAGGGCAAGTGCGAGGCAGGGAGAGGGCGAGGCAGGGAGAGAGTGAGGGTGAGGCTGGGAGAGGGTGAGGGCGAGGCAGGGAGAGTGTGAAGGAGAGGCAGGGTGAGGGTGAGGGCGATGCGCTGAGAGAACGATGGCAAGGCAGGGCGAGGGCGAGGCAGGAAGAGGGAGAGGGCGAGGACGGGCAGGGAGAGGGCAAGTGCGAGGCAGGTAGAGGGCGAGGCAGGGAAAGGCAGGGAGAGGGCAAGTGCGAGGCAGGTAGAGGGCGAGGTAGGGAAAGGCAGGGCGAGGGTGAGGCAGGGAGAGGGTGAGGGTGAGGCTGGGAGAGGGTGAGGGCAGGGCAGGGAGAGGGCAAAGGAGAGGCAGGGTGAGGGTGAGGGCGATGCGGGGAGAGAACGATGGCGAGGCAGGGCGAGGGCGAGGCAGGCAGAGGGCGAGGCAGGCAGAGGGTGAGGCAGGCAGAGGGCGAGGCAGGGAGAGGGCGAGGCAGGGAGAGGGCGAGTGTGAGGCAGGGAGAGGGTGAGGGCAAGGACGAGGCAGGGAGAGGGCGAGGGTCAGATAAGGAGAGGAAGAGGGCGAGGGTGAGGCAGGGAGAGGGCGAGGGTGAGGCTGGGTGAGAGTGAGGGCAAGGCAGGGAGAGGGAGAGAGCAAGGGCGAGGCAGTGTGAGGGTGAGGGCGATGCGGGGAGAGAACGATGGCGAGGCAGGGAGAGGGTGAAGGAGAGGCAGGGTGAGGGTGAGGGCGATGCGGGGAGAGAACGATGGCGAGGCAGGGCGAGGGCGAGGCAGGAAGAGGGAGAGGGCGAGGATGGGCAGGGAGAGGGCAAGTGCGAGGCGGGGAGAGGGCAAAGGTGAGGCAGGGAGAGGACGAGGCAGGGAGAGGGCGAGAGCAAGGCAGGGCGAGGGTGAGACAGGGTGAGGGCGAGGCAGGGAGAGGGCGAGCGCGAGGCAGGGAGAGGGCGAGGCAGGGAGAGGATGAGGGCAAGGCAGGGAGAGGGAGAGAGCAAGGGCGAGGCAGGGAGAGGGTGAGGCAGGGAGAGAGCGAGGATGAGGCAGGGAGAGGGTGAAGGAGAGGCAGGGTGAGGGTGAGGGCGATGCGGTGAGAGAACGATGGCAGGGCGAGGGCGAGGCAGGAAGAGGGAGAGGGCGAGGACGGGCAGGGAGAGGGCAAGTGCAAGGCAGGGAGAGGGCGAGGCAGGGAGAGAGTGAGGGTGAGGCTGGGAGAGGGTGAGGGCGAGGCAGGGAGAGGGTGAAGGAGAGGCAGGGTGAGGGTGAGGGCGATGCGGTGAGAGAACGATGGCAAGGCAGGGCGAGGGCGAGGCAGGAAGAGGGAGAGGGCGAGGACGGGCAGGGAGAGGGCAAGTGCGAGGCAGGTAGAGGGCGAGGCAGGGAAAGGCAGGGAGAGGGCAAGTGCGAGGCAGGTAGAGGGCGAGGTAGGGAAAGGCAGGGCGAGGGTGAGGCAGGGAGAGGGTGAGGGTGAGGCTGGGAGAGGGTGAGGGCAGGGCAGGGAGAGGGCAAAGGAGAGGCAGGGTGAGGGTGAGGGCGATGCGGGGAGAGAACGATGGCGAGGCAGGGCGAGGGCGAGGCAGGCAGAGGGCGAGGCAGGCAGAGGGCGAGGCAGGCAGAGGGCGAGGCAGGGAGAGGGCGAGGCAGGGAGAGGGCGAGTGTGAGGCAGGGAGAGGGTGAGGGCAAGGACGAGGCAGGGAGAGGGCGAGGGTCAGATAAGGAGAGGAAGAGGTCGAGGGTGAGGCAGGGAGAGGGCGCGGGTGAGGCTGGGCGAGAGTGAGGGCAAGGCAGGGAGAGGGAGAGAGCAAGGGCGAGGCAGTGTGAGGGTGAGGGCGATGCGGGGAGAGAACGATGGCGAGGCAGGGAGAGGGTGAGGGTGAGGCTGGGAGAGGGTGAGGACAAGGCAGGAAGAGGGCGAGGACGAGGCAGGAAGAGGGTGAGGCAGGGCGAGGGCGAGGCAGGGAGAGGGATAGGGTGAGGCAGGGACAGGATGAGGCAGGGAGAGAGCGAGGATGAGGCAGGGAGAGGGCGAGGCAGGGAGAGGGAGAGGTTGATGCAGGGAGAGGGCGAGGGTGAGGGTGAGGCAGGGAGCGGGAGAGGGCGAGGGTGAGGCAGGGAGAGGGTGAGGCAGTGAGAGGGAGAGGGTGAGGCAGGGACAGGATGAGGCAGGGAGAGAGCGAGGGCGAATCAGGGCGAGGCAGGGAGAGGGCGAGGATGTGGCAGGGAGAGGGCGAGGCAGGGAGAGGGCAAGGGTGAGGCACAGCGAGGGTGAGGGTGAAGGCAAGGCACAGCGTGGGTGAGGGTGAGGGCAGGCGAGGGTGAGTCAGGGTGAAGGCGAGGGCAGGAAAGGGCGAGGTAGGCCGAGGGCGAGTCAGGGCACGGGCGATGTGGGGAGAGGGCGAAGGCGGGGGAATGGTGAGGGCAAGGAGGGGCGAGGGTGAGGCAGGGAGAGGCAGTGAAAGGGCGAGGCAGGGAAAGGGCGAGGGTGAGGCAGGGAGAAGGTGAGGAAGATGTAGGGAGAGGGCGAGAGCGTGGTAGGGAGAGGGCGAGGGTGAGGCAGGGAGGGGAAGAGGCAGGGAGAGGGCGAGTGTGAGGCAGGGAGAGGGTGAGGGCAAGGGCGAGGCAGGGAGAGGGCGAGGGACAGATAAGGAGAGGAAGAGGGCGAGGGTGAGGCAGGGAGGGGGAGAGGCAGGGAGAGGGCGAGTGTGAGGCAGGGAGAGGAAGAGAGCAAGGGCGAGGCAGGGTGAGGGCGAAGGAGAGGCAGGGTGAGGGTGAGGGCGATGCGGGGAGAGAACGATGGCGAGGCAGGGAGAGGGCGAGGCAGTGAGAGGGAGAGGGTGAGGCAGTGAGAGGGAGAGGGTGAGGCATGGACAGGACAAGGCAGGGAGAGAGCGAGGGCGAATCAGTGAGAGGGTGAAGGCGAGGCAGGGAGAGGGTGAATGCGAGGCAGGGCGAGGGAGAGGCAGGGAGAGGGCGAGGCAGGGAGAGGGTGAGTGCGAGGCAGTGCGAGGGTGATGCAGGGACAGGACGAGGCAGGGAGAGAGCGAGGGCTAATCAGGGAGAGGGAGAGGCAGGGAGAAAGCGAGGGCGAGGCAGGGAGAAGACGAGGGAGGGCGAGGCAGGGCGAGGGTGATGCAGGGACAGGACGAGGCAGGGAGATAGCGAGGGCTCATCAGGGAGAGGGTGAGGCAGGCAGAGGGTGAGGATGAGGCAGGGCGAAGGCGATGTGGGGACCGGCAAAGGCGGGGGAATGGTGAGGGCAAGGAGGGGCGAGGGCGAGGCAGGGAAAGGGCGAGGCAGGGAAAGGGTGAGGGTGAGGCCGGGAGTGGGCGAGGGTGAGGCAGGGAGAGGGTGAGGGTGAGGCAGGGAGAAGGTGAGGAAGAGGTAGGGAGAGGTCGAGGGAGAGGCAGGGAGAGGGTGAGGTTGATGCAGGGGGAGGGCGAGAGCATGGTAGGGAGAGGGCGAGGGTGAGGCAGGGAGAGGCAGGGAGAAGGCGAGGGCGAGGCAGGGAGAAGGCGAGGGAGGGCGAGGCAGGGCGAGGGTGATGCAGGGACAGGACGAGGCAGGGAGAGAGCGAGGGCTAATCAGGGAGAGGGCGAGGCAGGGAGAGGGAGAGGATGAGGCAGGGCGAAGGCGAGGCAGGGAGAGGGCAAGGGTGAGGGCAAGGGCGAGGCACAGCGAGGGTGAGGGCAAGGTTGGGTGAGTGTGAGTCAGTGTGAAGGTGAGGGCAGGCATGGGCGATGTAGGGCAAGGGTGAGGTAGGCTGAGGGCGAGGCAGGGCACGGGCGATGTGGGGAGAGGGCAAAGGCGAGGGAATGGTGAGGGCAAGGAGGGGCGAGGGCGAGGCAGGGAAAGGGCGAGGGTGAGGCCGGGAGAGGGCGAAGGAGAGGCAGGGTGAGGGTGAGGGCGATACGGGGAGAGAACGATGGCGAGGCAGGGAGAGGGCGAGGGCGAGGGCGAGGCTGGGAGAGGTTGAGGGCGAGGCAGGGAGAGGGTGAAGGAGAGGCAGGGTGAGGGTGAGGGCGATGCGGGGAGAGAACGATGGTGAGGCAGGGCGAGGGCGAGGCAGGAAGAGGGAGAGGGCGAGGATGGGCAGGGAGAGGGCAAGTGCGAGGCGGGGAGAGGGCAAAGGTGAGGCAGGGAGAGGACGAGGCAGGGAGAGGGCGAGAGCAAGGCAGGGCGAGGGTGAGACAGGGTGAGGGCGAGGCAGGGAGAGGGCGAGCGCGAGGCAGGGAGAGGGCGAGGCAGGGAGAGGATGAGGGCAAGGCAGGGAGAGGGAGAGAGCAAGGGCGAGGCAGGGAGAGGGTGAGTCAGGGAGAGAGCGAGGATGAGGCAGGGAGAGGGTGAAGGAGAGGCAGGGTGAGGGTGAGGGCGATGCGGTGAGAGAACGATGGTAGGGCGAGGGCGAGGCAGGAAGAGGGAGAGGGCGAGGACGGGCAGGGAGAGGGCAAGTGCGAGGCAGGGAGAGGGCGAGGCAGGGAGAGAGTGAGGGTGAGGCTGGGAGAGGGTGAGGGCGAGGCAGGGAGAGTGTGAAGGAGAGGCAGGGTGAGGGTGAGGGCGATGCGCTGAGAGAACGATGGCAAGGCAGGGCGAGGGCGAGGCAGGAAGAGGGAGAGGGCGAGGACGGGCAGGGAGAGGGCAAGTGCGAGGCAGGTAGAGGGCGAGGCAGGGAAAGGCAGGGAGAGGGCAAGTGCGAGGCAGGTAGAGGGCGAGGTAGGGAAAGGCAGGGCGAGGGTGAGGCAGGGAGAGGGTGAGGGTGAGGCTGGGAGAGGGTGAGGGCAGGGCAGGGAGAGGGCAAAGGAGAGGCAGGGTGAGGGTGAGGGCGATGCGGGGAGAGAACGATGGCGAGGCAGGGCGAGGGCGAGGCAGGCAGAGGGCGAGGCAGGCAGAGGGTGAGGCAGGCAGAGGGCGAGGCAGGGAGAGGGCGAGGCAGGGAGAGGGCGAGTGTGAGGCAGGGAGAGGGTGAGGGCAAGGACGAGGCAGGGAGAGGGCGAGGGTCAGATAAGGAGAGGAAGAGGGCGAGGGTGAGGCAGGGAGAGGGCGAGGGTGAGGCTGGGCGAGAGTGAGGGCAAGGCAGGGAGAGGGAGAGAGCAAGGGCGAGGCAGTGTGAGGGTGAGGGCGATGCGGGGAGAGAACGATGGCGAGGCAGGGAGAGGGTGAAGGAGAGGCAGGGTGAGGGTGAGGGCGATGCGGGGAGAGAACGATGGCGAGGCAGGGAGAGGGCGAGGCAGGAAGAGGGAGAGGGCGAGGATGGGCAGGGAGAGGGCAAGTGCGAGGCGGGGAGAGGGCAAATGTGAGGCAGGGAGAGGATGAGGCAGGGAGAGGGCGAGAGCAAGGCAGGGCGAGGGTGAGACAGGGTGAGGGCGAGGCAGGGAGAGGGCGAGCGCGAGGCAGGGAGAGGGCGAGGCAGGGAGAGGATGAGGGCAAGGCAGGGAGAGGGAGAGAGCAAGGGCGAGGCAGGGAGAGGGTGAGGCAGGGAGAGAGCGAGGATGAGGCAGGGAGAGGGTGAAGGAGAGGCAGGGTGAGGGTGAGGGCGATGCGGTGAGAGAACGATGGCAGGGCGAGGGCGAGGCAGGAAGAGGGAGAGGGCGAGGACGGGCAGGGAGAGGGCAAGTGCAAGGCAGGGAGAGGGCGAGGCAGGGAGAGAGTGAGGGTGAGGCTGGGAGAGGGTGAGGGCGAGGCAGGGAGAGGGTGAAGGAGAGGCAGGGTGAGGGTGAGGGCGATGCGGTGAGAGAACGATGGCAAGGCAGGGCGAGGGCGAGGCAGGAAGAGGGAGAGGGCGAGGACGGGCAGGGAGAGGGCAAGTGCGAGGCAGGTAGAGGGCGAGGCAGGGAAAGGCAGGGAGAGGGCAAGTGCGAGGCAGGTAGAGGGCGAGGTAGGGAAAGGCAGGGCGAGGGTGAGGCAGGGAGAGGGTGAGGGTGAGGCTGGGAGAGGGTGAGGGCAGGGCAGGGAGAGGGCAAAGGAGAGGCAGGGTGAGGGTGAGGGCGATGCGGGGAGAGAACGATGGCGAGGCAGGGCGAGGGCGAGGCAGGCAGAGGGCGAGGCAGGCAGAGGGCGAGGCAGGCAGAGGGCGAGGCAGGGAGAGGGCGAGGCAGGGAGAGGGCGAGTGTGAGGCAGGGAGAGGGTGAGGGCAAGGACGAGGCAGGGAGAGGGCGAGGGTCAGATAAGGAGAGGAAGAGGTCGAGGGTGAGGCAGGGAGAGGGCGCGGGTGAGGCTGGGCGAGAGTGAGGGCAAGGCAGGGAGAGGGAGAGAGCAAGGGCGAGGCAGTGTGAGGGTGAGGGCGATGCGGGGAGAGAACGATGGCGAGGCAGGGAGAGGGTGAGGGTGAGGCTGGGAGAGGGTGAGGACAAGGCAGGAAGAGGGCGAGGACGAGGCAGGAAGAGGGTGAGGCAGGGCGAGGGCGAGGCAGGGAGAGGGATAGGGTGAGGCAGGGACAGGATGAGGCAGGGAGAGAGCGAGGATGAGGCAGGGAGAGGGCGAGGCAGGGAGAGGGAGAGGTTGATGCAGGGAGAGGGCGAGGGTGAGGGTGAGGCAGGGAGCGGGAGAGGGCGAGGGTGAGGCAGGGAGAGGGTGAGGCAGTGAGAGGGAGAGGGTGAGGCAGGGACAGGATGAGGCAGGGAGAGAGCGAGGGCGAATCAGGGCGAGGCAGGGAGAGGGCGAGGATGTGGCAGGGAGAGGGCGAGGCAGGGAGAGGGCAAGGGTGAGGCACAGCGAGGGTGAGGGTGAAGGCAAGGCACAGCGTGGGTGAGGGTGAGGGCAGGCGAGGGTGAGTCAGGGTGAAGGCGAGGGCAGGAAAGGGCGAGGTAGGCCGAGGGCGAGTCAGGGCACGGGCGATGTGGGGAGAGGGCGAAGGCGGGGGAATGGTGAGGGCAAGGAGGGGCGAGGGTGAGGCAGGGAGAGGCAGTGAAAGGGCGAGGCAGGGAAAGGGCGAGGGTGAGGCAGGGAGAAGGTGAGGAAGATGTAGGGAGAGGGCGAGAGCGTGGTAGGGAGAGGGCGAGGGTGAGGCAGGGAGGGGAAGAGGCAGGGAGAGGGCGAGTGTGAGGCAGGGAGAGGGTGAGGGCAAGGGCGAGGCAGGGAGAGGGCGAGGGACAGATAAGGAGAGGAAGAGGGCGAGGGTGAGGCAGGGAGGGGGAGAGGCAGGGAGAGGGCGAGTGTGAGGCAGGGAGAGGAAGAGAGCAAGGGCGAGGCAGGGTGAGGGCGAAGGAGAGGCAGGGTGAGGGTGAGGGCGATGCGGGGAGAGAACGATGGCGAGGCAGGGAGAGGGCGAGGCAGTGAGAGGGAGAGGGTGAGGCAGTGAGAGGGAGAGGGTGAGGCAGGGACAGGACAAGGCAGGGAGAGAGCGAGGGCGAATCAGTGAGAGGGTGAAGGCGAGGCAGGGAGAGGGTGAATGCGAGGCAGGGCGAGGGAGAGGCAGGGAGAGGGCGAGGCAGGGAGAGGGTGAGTGCGAGGCAGTGCGAGGGTGATGCAGGGACAGGACGAGGCAGGGAGAGAGCGAGGGCTAATCAGGGAGAGGGAGAGGCAGGGAGAAAGCGAGGGCGAGGCAGGGAGAAGACGAGGGAGGGCGAGGCAGGGCGAGGGTGATGCAGGGACAGGACGAGGCAGGGAGATAGCGAGGGCTAATCAGGGAGAGGGTGAGGCAGGCAGAGGGTGAGGATGAGGCAGGGCGAAGGCGATGTGGGGACCGGCAAAGGCGGGGGAATGGTGTGGGCAAGGAGGGGCGAGGGCGAGGCAGGGAAAGGGCGAGGCAGGGAAAGGGTGAGGGTGAGGCCGGGAGCGGGCGAGGGTGAGGCAGGGAGAGGGTGAGGGTGAGGCAGGGAGAAGGTGAGGAAGAGGTAGGGAGAGGTCGAGGGAGAGGCAGGGAGAGGGTGAGGTTGATGCAGGGGGAGGGCGAGAGCATGGTAGGGAGAGGGCGAGGGTGAGGCAGGGAGAGGCAGGGAGAAGGCGAGGGCGAGGCAGGGAGAAGGCGAGGGAGGGCGAGGCAGGGCGAGGGTGATGCAGGGACAGGACGAGGCAGGGAGAGAGCGAGGGCTAATCAGGGAGAGGGCGAGGCAGGGAGAGGGAGAGGATGAGGCAGGGCGAAGGCGAGGCAGGGAGAGGGCAAGGGTGAGGGCAAGGGCGAGGCACAGCAAGGGTGAGGGCAAGGTTGGGTGAGTGTGAGTCAGTGTGAAGGTGAGGGCAGGCATGGGCGATGTAGGGCAAGGGTGAGGTAGGCTGAGGGCGAGGCAGGGCACGGGCGATGTGGGGAGAGGGCAAAGGCGAGGGAATGGTGAGGGCAAGGAGGGGCGAGGGCGAGGCAGGGAAAGGGCGAGGGTGAGGCCGGGAGAGGGCGAAGGAGAGGCAGGGTGAGGGTGAGGGCGATACGGGGAGAGAACGATGGCGAGGCAGGGAGAGGGCGAGGGCGAGGGCGAGGCTGGGAGAGGGTGAGGGCGAGGCAGGGAGAGGGTGAAGGAGAGGCAGGGTGAGGGTGAGGGCGATGCGGGGAGAGAACGATGGTGAGGCAGGGCGAGGGCGAGGCAGGAAGAGGGAGAGGGCGAGGATGGGCAGGGAGAGGGCAAGTGCGAGGCGGGGAGAGGGCAAACGTGAGGCAGGGAGAGGACGAGGCAGGGAGAGGGCGAGAGCAAGGCAGGGCGAGGGTGAGACAGGGTGAGGGCGAGGCAGGGAGAGGGCGAGCGCGAGGCAGGGAGAGGGCGAGGCAGGGAGAGGATGAGGGCAAGGCAGGGAGAGGGAGAGAGCAAGGGCGAGGCAGGGAGAGGGTGAGGCAGGGAGAGAGCGAGGATGAGGCAGGGAGAGGGTGAAGGAGAGGCAGGGTGAGGGTGAGGGCGATGCGGTGAGAGAACGATGGTAGGGCGAGGGCGAGGCAGGAAGAGGGAGAGGGCGAGGACGGGCAGGGAGAGGGCAAGTGCGAGGCAGGGAGAGGGCGAGGCAGGGAGAGAGTGAGGGTGAGGCTGGGAGAGGGTGAGGGCGAGGCAGGGAGAGTGTGAAGGAGAGGCAGGGTGAGGGTGAGGGCGATGCGCTGAGAGAACGATGGCAAGGCAGGGCGAGGGCGAGGCAGGAAGAGGGAGAGGGCGAGGACGGGCAGGGAGAGGGCAAGTGCGAGGCAGGTAGAGGGCGAGGCAGGGAAAGGCAGGGAGAGGGCAAGTGCGAGGCAGGTAGAGGGCGAGGTAGGGAAAGGCAGGGCGAGGGTGAGGCAGGGAGAGGGTGCGGGTGAGGCTGGGAGAGGGTGAGGGCAGGGAGAGGGCAAATGAGAGGTAGGGTGAGGGTGAGGGCGATGCGGGGAGAGAACGATGGCGAGGCAGGGCGAGGGCGAGGCAGGCAGAGGGCGAGGCAGGCAGAGGGTGAGGCAGGCAGAGGGCGAGGCAGGCAGAGGGCAAGGCAGGCAGAGGGCGAGTGTGAGGCAGGGAGAGGGTGAGGGCAAGGACGAGGCAGGGAGAGGGCGAGGACCAGATAAGGAGAGGAAGAGGCCGAGGGTGAGGCAGGGAGAGGGCAAGAGCAAGGGCAAGGGTCAGACAAGGAGAGGAAGAGGGCGAGAGTGAGGCAGGGAGAGGGCGAGGGTGAGGCTGGGCAAGAGTGAGGGCAAGGCAAGGAGAGGGAGAGAGCAAGGGCGAGGCAGTGTGAGGGTGAAGGCGATGCGGGGAGAGAACGATGGCGAGGCAGGGAGAGGGTGAGGGTGAGGCTGGGAGAGGGTGAGGACAATGCAGGAAGAGGGCGAGGACGAGGCAGGAAGAGGGTGAGGCAGGGTGAGGGCGAGGCAGGGAGAGGGATAGGGTGAGGCAGGGACAGGATGAGGCAGGGAGAGAGCGAGGATGAGGCAGGGAGAGGGCGAGGCAGGGAGAGGGAGAGGTTGATGCAGGGAGAGGGCGAGGGTGAGGGTGAGGCAGGGAGCGGGAGAGGGCGAGGGTGAGGCAGGGAGAGGGTGAGGCAGTGAGAGGGAGAGGGTGAGGCAGGGACAGGATGAGGCAGGGAGAGAGCGAGGGCGAATCAGGGCGAGGCAGGGAGAGGGCGAGGGCGAAGCAGGGCGAGGCAGGGAGAGGGCGAGGATGTGGCAGGGAGAGGGCGAGGCAGGGAGAGGGCAAGGGTGAGACACAGCGAGGGTGAGGGTGAAGGCGAGGCACAGCGAGGGTGAGGGTGAGGGCAGGCGAGGATGAGTCAGGGTGAAGGCGAGGGCAGGAAAGGGCGAGGTAGGCCGAGGGCGAGTCAGGGCACGGGCGGTGTGGGGAGAGGGCGAAGGCGGGGGAATGGTGAGGGCAAGGAGGGGCGAGGGTGAGGCAGGGAGAGGCAGTGAAAGGGCGAGGCAGGGAAAGGGCGAGGGTGAGGCAGGGAGAAGGTGAGGAAGATGTAGGGAGATGTCGAGGGAGAGGCAGGGTGAGGGTGAGGTTGAGGCAGGGAGAGGGCGAGAGCATGTTAGGGAGAGGGCGAGGGTGAGGCAGGGAGGGGGAGAGGCAGGGAGAGGGCGAGTGTGAGGCAGGGAGAGGGTGAGGGCAAGGGCGAGGCAGGGAGAGGGCGAGGGACAGATAAGGAGAGGAAGAGGGCGAGGGTGAGGCAGGGAGGGGGAGAGGCAGGGAGAGGGCGAGTGTGAGGCAGGGAGAGGAAGAGAGCAAGGGCGAGGCAGGGTGAGGGCGAAGGAGAGGCAGGGTGAGGGTGAGGGCGATGCGGGGAGAGAACGATGGCGATGCAGGGAGAGGGCGAGGCAGTGAGAGGGAGAGGGTGAGGCAGTGAGAGGGAGAGGGTGAGGCATGGACAGGACAAGGCAGGGAGAGAGCGAGGGCGAATCAGTGAGAGGGTGAAGGCGAGGCAGGGAGAGGGTGAGTGCGAGGCAGGGCGAGGGAGAGGCAGGGAGAGGGCGAGGCAGGGAGAGGGTGAGTGCGAGGCAGTGCGAGGGTGATGCAGGGACAGGACGAGGCAGGGAGAGAGCGAGGGCTAATCAGGGAGAGGGAGAGGCAGGGAGAAATCGAGGGCGAGGCAGGGAGAAGACGAGGGAGGGCGAGGCAGGGCGAGGGTGATGCAAGGACAGGACGAGGCAGGGAGATAGCGAGGGCTAATCAGGGAGAGGGTGAGGCAGGCAGAGGGTGAAGATGAGGCAGGGCGAAGGCGATGTGGGGGACCGGCAAAGGCGGGGGAATGGTGAGGGCAAGGAGGGGCGAGGGTGAGGCAGGGAGAGGCAGGGAAAGGGCGAGGCAGGGAAAGGGTGAGGGTGAGGCCGGGAGCGGGCGAGGGTGAGGCAGGGAGAAGGTGAGGAAGAGGTAGGGAGAGGTCGAGGGAGAGGCAGGGAGAGGGTGAGGTTGAGGCAGGGGGAGGGCGAGAGCATGGTAGTGAGAGGGCGAGGGTGAGGCAGGGAGAGGCAGGGAGAAGGCGAGGGCGAGGCAGGGAGAAGGCGAGGGAGGGCGAGGCAGGGCGAGGGTGATGCAGGGACAGGACGAGGCAGGGAGAGAGCGAGGGCTAATCAGGGAGAGGGCGAGGCAGGGAGAGGGAGAGGATGAGGCAGGGCGAAGGCGAGGCAGGGAGAGGGCAAGGGTGAGGGCAAGGGCGAGGCACAGCGAGGGTGAGGGCAAGGTTGGGTGAGTGTGAGTCAGTGTGAAGGTGAGGGCAGGCATGGGCGATGTAGGGCAAGGGTGAGGTAGGCTGAGGGCGAGGCAGGGCACGGGCGATGTGGGGAGAGGGCAAAGGCGAGGGAATGGTGAGGGCAAGGAGGGTCGAGGGCGAGGCAGGGAAAGGGCGAGGGCGAGGCCGGGAGAGGGCGAAGGAGAGGCAGGGTGAGGGTGAGGGCGATACGGGGAGAGAACGATGGCGAGGCAGGGAGAGGGCGAGGGCGAGGGCGAGGCAGGGAGAGGGCGAGGGCGAGGGAGGGAGAGGGCGAGGCAGGGAGAGGGAGAGAGCAAGGGCAAGGCTGGGAGAGGGTGAGGGCGAGGCAGGGAGAGGGTGAAGGAGAGGCAGGGTGAGGGTGAGGGCGATGCGGGGAGAGAACGATGGCGAGGCAGGGCGAGGGCGAGGCAGGAAGAGGGAGAGGGCGAGGATGGGCAGGGAGATGGCAAGTGCGAGGCGGGGAGAGGGCAAAGGTGAGGCAGGGAGAGGACGAGGCAGGGAGAGGGCGAGAGCAAGGCAGGGTGAGGGTGAGACAGGGTGTGGGCGAGGCAGGGAGAGGGCGAGCGCGAGGCAGGGAGAGGATGAGGGCAAGGCAGGGAGAGGGAGAGAGCAAGGGCGAGGCAGGGAGAGGGTGAGGCTGGGAGATGGTGAGGGCGAGGCAGGGAGAGGGTGAAGGAGAGGCAGGGTGAGGGTGAGGGCGATGCGGTGAGAGAACGATGGCAGGGCGAGGGCGAGGCAGGAAGAGGGAGAGGGCGAGGACGGGCAGGGAGAGGGCAAGTGCGAGGCAGGGAGAGGGCGAGGCAGGGAGAGAGTGAGGGTGAGGCTGGGAGAGGGTGAGGGCGAGGCAGGGAGAGGGTGAAGGAGAGGCAGGGTGAGGGTGAGGGCGATGCGGTGAGAGAACGATGGCAAGGCAGGGCGAGGGCGAGGCAGGAAGAGGGAGAGGGCGAGGACGGGCAGGGAGAGGGCAAGTGCGAGGCAGGTAGAGGGCGAGGCAGGGAAAGGCAGGGAGAGGGCAAGTGCGAGGCAGGTAGAGGGCGAGGTAGGGAAAGGCAGGGCGAGGGTGAGGCAGGGAGAGGGTGAGGGTGAGGCTGGGAGAGGGTGAGGGCAGGGCAGGGAGAGGGCAAAGGAGAGGCAGGGTGAGGGTGAGGGCGATGCGGGGAGAGAACGATGGCGAGGCAGGGCGAGGGCGAGGCAGGCAGAGGGCGAGGCAGGCAGAGGGCGAGGCAGGCAGAGGGCGAGGCAGGGAGAGGGCGAGTGTGAGGCAGGGAGAGGGTGAGGGCAAGGACGAGGCAGGGAGAGGGCGAGGACCAGATAAGGAGAGGAAGAGGCCGAGGGTGAGGCAGGGAGAGGGCAAGAGCAAGGGCGAGGGTCAGATAAGGAGAGGAAGAGGGCGAGGGTGAGGCAGGGAGAGGGCGAGGGTGAGGCTGGGAGAGGGTGAGGACAAGGCAGGAAGAGGGCGAGGACGAGGCAGGAAGAGGGTGAGGCAGGGCGAGGGCGAGGCAGGGAGAGGGATAGGGTGAGGCAGGGACAGGATGAGGCAGGGAGAGAGCGAGGATGAGGCAGGGAGAGGGCGAGGCAGGGAGAGGGAGAGGTTGATGCAGGGAGAGGGCGAGGGTGAGGGTGAGGCAGGGAGCGGGAGAGGGCGAGGGTGAGGCAGGGAGAGGGTGAGGCAGTGAGAGGGAGAGGGTGAGGCAGGGACAGGATGAGGCAGGGAGAGAGCGAGGGCGAATCAGGGCGAGGCAGGGAGAGGGCGAGGGCGAAGCAGCGCGAGGCAGGGAGAGGGCGAGGATGTGGCAGGGAGAGGGCGAGGCAGGGAGAGGGCAAGGGTGAGGCACAGCGAGGGTGAGGGTGAAGGCAAGGCACAGCGAGGGTGAGGGTGAGGGCAGGCGAGGGTGAGTCAGGGTGAAGGCGAGGGCAGGACAAGGGCGAGGTAGGCCGAGGGCGAGTCAGGGGCACGGGCGATGTGGGGAGAGGGCGAAGGCGGGGGAATGGTGAGGGCAAGGAGGGGCGAGGGGTGAGGCAGGGAGAGGCAGTGAAAGGGCGAGGCAGGGAAAGGGCGAGGGTGAGGCAGGGAGAAGGTGAGGAAGATGTAGGGAGATGTCGAGGGAGAGGCAGGGTGAGGGTGAGGTTGAGGCAGGGAGAGGGCGAGAGCGTGGTAGGGAGAGGGCGAGGGTGAGGCAGGGAGGGGGAGAGGCAGGGAGAGGGCGAGTGTGAGGCAGGGAGAGGGTGAGGGCAAGGGCGAGGCAGGGAGAGGGCGAGGGACAGATAAGGAGAGGAAGAGGGCGAGGGTGAGGCAGGGAGGGGGAGAGGCAGGGAGAGGACGAGTGTGAGGCAGGGAGAGGAAGAGAGCAAGGGCGAGGCAGGGTGAGGGCGAAGGAGAGGCAGGGTGAGGGTGAGGGCGATGCGGGGAGAGAACGATGGCGAGGCAGGGAGAGGGCGAGGCAGTGAGAGGGAGAGGGTGAGGCAGTGAGAGGGAGAGGGTGAGGCAGGGACAGGACGAGGCAGGGAGAGAGCGAGGGCGAATCAGTGAGAGGGTGAAGGCGAGGCAGGGAGAGGGTGAGTGCGAGGCAGGGAGAGGGAGAGGCAGGGAGGAGGGCGAGGCAGGGAGAGGGTGAGTGCGAGGCAGTGCGAGGGTGATGCAGGGACAGGACGAGGCAGGGAGAGAGCGAGGGCTAATCAGGGAGAGGGAGAGGCAGGGAGAAAGCGAGGGCGAGGCAGGGAGAAGACGAGGGAGGGCGAGGCAGGGCGAGGCAGGGCGAGGGTGATGCAGGGACAGGACGAGGCAGGGAGAGAGCGAGGGCTAATCAGGGAGAGGGTGAGGCAGGCAGAGGGTAAAGATGAGGCAGGGCGAAGGCGATGTTGGGGACCGGCAAAGGCGGGGGAATGGTGAGGGCAAGGAGGGGCGAGGGCGAGGCAGGGAGAGGCAGGGAAAGGGCGAGGCAGGGAAAGGGTGAGGGTGAGGCCGGGAGCAGGCGAGGGTGAGGCAGGGAGAGGGTGAGGGTGAGGCAGGGAGAAGGTGAGGAAGAGGTAGGGAGAGGTCGAGGGAGAGGCAGGGAGAGGGTGAGGTTGAGGCAGGGGGAGGGCGAGAGCATGGTAGGGAGAGGGCGAGGGTGAGGCAGGGAGAGGCAGGGAGAAGGCAAGGGCGAGGCAGGGAGAAGGCGAGGGAGGGCGAGGCAGGGCAAGGGTGATGCAGGGACAGGACGAGGCAGGGAGAGAGCGAGGGCTAATCAGGGAGAGGGCGAGGCAGGGAGAGGGAGAGGATGAGGCAGGGCGAAGGCGAGGCAGGGAGAGGGCAAGGGTGAGGGCAAGGGCGAGGCACAGCGAGGGTGAGGGCAAGGTTGGGTGAGTGTGAGTCAGTGTGAAGGTGAGGGCAGGCATGGGCAATGTAGGGCAAGGGTGAGGTAGGCTGAGGGCGAGGCAGGGCACGGGCGATGTGGGGAGAGGGCAAAGGTGAGGGAATGGTGAGGGCAAGGAGGGGCGAGGGCGAGGCAGGGAAAGGGCGAGGGTGAGGCAGGGAGAGGGTGAGGGTGAGGCATTGAGAAGGTGAGGAAGAAGTAGGGAGAGGTCAAGGGAGAGGCAGGGAGAGGGCGAGAGTGTGGTGGGAGAGGGCAAGGGTGAGACAGGGAGAGGCAGGGAGAGGGCGAGTGTGAGGCAGGGAGATGGTGAGGGCAAGGGCGAGGCAGAGAGAGGGAGAGGGAGAGGGCGAGGGAGAGATAAGGAGAGGGTGAGGGCGAGGCAGGGAGAGGGTGAGGGCGAGGCTGGGAGAGGAAGAGGGCGAGGGTGAGGCAGGGAGAGGGTGAGGGCAAGGGAGAGGCATGGAGAGGGAGAGGGTGAGGGTGAGACAGGGAGATGGCAAGAGCGAGGCAGGGTGAGGGTGAGGGAGAGGGAAGGAGAGGATGAGGGTGAGGGTGAAGCCGGGCAAGGGTGAGGCAGGGAGAGGGTGAGGGAGAGGCACAGAGCGGGAGAGGGTGAGGCAGGGAGAGGGTGAGGGAGAGGTAGAGGCAGGGCGAGTGCAAGGGTGAGGCAGGGAGAGGGTGTGGGAGGATGAGGCAAGGAGAGGGCAACGGTGAGGCAGGGAGAGGGCGATGGCGAGGGAGGGTGTGGGCGAGGGTGAGGCTGGGTGAGGGTGAGGGTGAGGCAGGGAGAGTGAGGGAGAGGCAGGGAGAAAGTGAGGTCGAGGCAGGTGAGGGTGAGGCAGGGAGAGGGTGTGGGCGAGGCAGGGAGAGGGCAAGGGTGAGGCAGGGAGAGGATGAGGGTGAGGGCGAGGAAGAGGTAGGGGGAGGAAGAGGGCGAGGACGAGGCAGGGAGAGGGTGACGGCGGGGCAGCATGAGGGCGATGGCGAGAGAGGGTGAGGGCGAGGCAGGGAGATGGCGAGGGTGAGGCAGGGAGAGGTCGAGGCAGGGAGAGGGCGTGGGTGAGGCAGGGAGAGGGTGAGGCAGGGAGAGGGCAAGAGAGGGAGAGGGCAAGGGTGAGGCAGGGAGAGGATGAGGGTGAGGGTGAGGAAGAGGCAGGGAGAGCGAGAGGGCAAGGGCTAGACAGGGAGAGGGTGAGTGCGAGGCAGGGAGAGTGCGAGGGAGAGTTAGGGAGAGGGCGAGGAAGAGGTAGGGAGAGGGAGAGGCAGGGAGAGGGTGAGGTCGAGCCAGCGAGAAGGCGAGGTGGAGGCAGGGAGAGGGCGAGGTTGAGGCAAGGAGAGGGATTGGGCGAGGGAGAGGCAGGGAGAGGGCGAGGTTGAGGCAGGGAGACGGTGAGGGCGAGGGAGAGGTAGGGAGAGGAAGAGGGCAAGGGCTAGGTAGGGAGAGGGCGAGTGCGAGGCAGGGAGCGGGCGAGGGTGAGGGAGAGTTAGAGAGAGAGTGAGGAAGAGGTAGGGAGAGGCAGGGAGAAGGTGAGGTTGAGGCAGGGAGAGGGCGAGGTTGAGGCAGGGAGAGGGTGAGGCAGGGAGTCGGTGAAGGCGAGGCAGGGTGTGGGAGAGGGCGAGGCAGTGAGAGGGTGAGGTAGGGAGAAGACGAGGAAGAGGTAGGGAGAGGGCGAGGTCGAGGCTGGGAGAGGGAGAAGTTGAGGCAGCGAGAGGGCAAGGGTGAGGCAGGGTGAGGGTGAGGGCGAGGCCAGGAGAGGGCGAAGGAGAGGCAGGGTGAGGGTGAGGGCGATACGGGGAGAGAACGATGGCGAGGCAGGGAGAGGGCGAGCGCGAGGCAGGGAGAGAGCGAGCGTGACGCAGGGAGAGGGCGAGGCAGGGAGAGAGCGAGGGCGAGGCACGGAGAGGGCGAAGGAGAGGCAGGGTGAGGGCGATGCGGGGAGAGAACGATGGCGAGGCAGGGCGAGGGCGAGGCAGGAAGAGGGCAAGTGCGAGGCAGGGAGAGGGCAAAGGTAAGGCAGGGAGAGGGCGAGGCAGGGAAAGGCAGGGAGAGGGCGAGAGCAAGGCAGGGCGAGGGTGAGGCAGGGAGAGGGCAAGGCAGGGAGAGGGCGAAGGAGAGGCAGGGTGAGGGTGAGGGCGATGCGGGGAGAGAACGATGGTGAGGCAGGGAGAGGGCGAGGGCGAGGCAGGAAGAGGGAGAGGGCGAGGACGGGCAGGGAGAGGGCGTGCGAGGCAGGGAGAGGGCGAAGCAGGGAGAGGGGGAGGGTGAGGCAGGGAGAGGGTGAGGCAGGGAGAGTGAGGGTGAGGCAGGGAGAGGGTGAGGGTGAGGCTGGGAAAGGGTGAGGGTGAGGCAGGGAGAGGGCGATGCAGGGAGAGGGCGAGGCAGGGCGAGGGCGAGGCAGGGAGAGTGTGAGGGTGAGGCAGGGAGAGGGTGAGGATGAGGCAGGGAGAAGGCGAGGGTGAGGCTGGGAGAGGGTGAAGGAGAGGCAGGGTGAGGGTGAGGCAGGGCGAGGGGGAGGCAGGGTGAGGGGGAGGACGGGCAGGAAGAGGGTGAGGACGGGCAGGGAGAGGGCAAGGGTGAGGCAGTGAGAGGGTGAGGCAGGGACAGGACGAGGCAGGGAGAGAGCGAGGCCGAATCAGGGCTAGTTAGGCCAAGGGCGAGGTAGGGCACGGGCGATGTGGGCAAGGAGGGGCGAGGGTGAGGCAGTGAGAGGGCGAGGCAGGGAGAGGGCGAGGCAGGGAGAGGGCCAGGGTGAGGCAGGGAGAGGGCGAGGGCGAGGCAGGGAGAGGGCGAGGGCGAGGGTGAGGCAGGGAGAGGGTGAGGCAGTGAGAGGGAGAGGGTGAGGCAGGGACAGGATGGGGCAGGGAGAGAGTGAGGGTGAATCAGTGAGAGGGCGAGGCAGGGAGAGGGCGAGGGCGAGGCAGGAAGAGGGCGAGGACGGGCAGGGAGAGGGCGAGGCAGGAAGAGGGTGAGGGCAAGGGCAGGTGAGGGCAAGGGCAGGTGAGGGCAAGGGCAGGTGAGGGCAAGGGCAGGTGAGGGCAAGGGCAGGCGAGGGCGAGTCAGGATGAAGGCGAGGTAGGCCAAGGGCGAGTCAGGGCACGGGCGATGTGGAGAGAGGGCACGGGCGATGTGGAGAGAGGGCGAAGGCGGGGGAATGGTGTGGGCAAGGAGGGGCGAGGGTGAGGCAGGGAGAGGCAGTGAAAGGGCGAGGCAGGGAAAGGGCGAGGGTGAGGCAGGGAGAAGGTGAGGAAGAGGTAGGGAGAGGTCGAGGGAGAGGCAGGGAGAGGGCAAGTGTGAGGCAGGGAGAGGGTGAGGGCAAGGGCGGGGCAGGGAGAGGGCGAGGGACAGATAAGGAGAGGAAGAGGGTGAGGGTGAGGCAGGGAGAGGGTGAGGCAGGGAGAGGGCGAGGGACAGATAAGGAGAGGAAGAGGGCAAGGGCGAGGCAGGGTGAGGGCAAGGATGAGGCAGGGTGAGGGTGATGCGGGGGGGAGAACGATGGCGAGGCAGGGAGAGGATGAGGGCAGGGAGAGGGTGAGGCAGGGAGAGGGTGAGGGTGAGGCTGGGAGAGGGTGAGGGTGAGGCAGGGAGAGGGCGAAGGAGAGGCAGGGTGAGGGGGAGGCAGGGTGAGGGCAAAGGAGAGGCAGGGTGAGGGGGAGGCAGGGTGAGGGGGAGGCAGGGTGAGGGGGAGGCAGGAAGAGGGTGAGGCAGGGAAAGGCAGGGAGAAGGCAAGGGTGAGGCAGGGAGAGGGCGAGGCAGGGAGAGGGAGAGGGCAAGGCAGGGAGAGGTAGAGGGTGAGGCAGGGAGAGGGAGAGGGCAAGGCAGGGAGAGGTAGAGGGTGAGGCAGGGAGAGGGCGAGGGCGAGGCAGTGAGAGGGTGAGGCAGGGACAGGACGAGGGCAGGGAGAGAGCGAGGCGGAATCAGGGCGAGGCAGGGAGAGGGCGAGGATGAGGCAGGGAGAGGGTGAGGATGAGGCTGGGAGATGGCAAGGGTGAGGCAGGGAGAGGCACAGAGAGGGTGAGGGTGAGGGCAAGGGCGGGTGAGGGCAAGTGCGGGCGAGGGCGAGTCAGGGTGAAAGCAAGGGCAGGCAAGGGCGAGGCAGGGGCACGGGCGATGTGGGCAAGGAGGGGTGAGGGTGAAGCAGGGAGAGGACGAGGCAGGGAGAGGGCGAGGGTGAGGCAGGGAGAGGGTGAGGGCGAGGCAGGGAGAGGGCGAGGGCGAGGCAGGGAGAGGGCGAGGCAGGGAGAGGCAGGGCAAGGGCGAGGCAGGGAGAGGGTGAGGCAGTGAGAGGGAGAGGGTGAGGAAGGGAGAGGGTGAGGCAGTGAGAGGGAGAGGGTGAGGCAGGGACAGGACGAGGCAGGGAGAGAGCGAGGGCGAATCAGTGAGACGGCGAGGGCGAGGCAGGGAGAGGGTGAGTGCGAGGCAGGGTGTGGGAGAGGCAGGGAGAAGGCGAGGGTGAGGCAGGGAGAAGGCGAGGGAGGGCGAGGCAGGGCGAGGGTGATGCAGGGACAGGACGAGGCAGGGAGAGAGCGACAGATAATCAGGGAGGAGGGCGAGGCAGGGCGAGGGTGAGGGCAAGGTCGGGTGAGGGCGAGGCAGGGAGAAGGCGAGGGAGGGTGAGGCAGGGCGAGGGTGATGCAGGGACAGGACGAGGCAGGGAGAGAGCGAGGGCTAATCAGGGAGAGGGTGAGGCAGGCAGAGGCTGAGGATGAGGCAGGGCGAAGGCGAGGCAGGGAGAGGGCAAGGGCGAGGCACAGCGAGGGTGAGGGCAAGGTCGGGCGAGGGCGAGTCAGTGTGAAGGCGAGGGCAGGCATGGGCGAGGTAGGCTGAGGACGAGGCAGGGCGCAGGCGATGTGGGGAGAGGGCAAAGGCAGGGGAATGGTGAGGGCAAGGAGGGGCGAGGGAGAGGCAGGGAAAGGGAGAGGCAGGGAAAGGGCGAGGGTGAGGCAAGGAGAGGGTGAGGGTGAGGCAGGGAGAAGGTGAGGATAGGTAGGGAGAGGTCGAGGGTGAGGCAGGGAGAGGGTGAGGTTGAGGCAGGGAGAGGGCGAGAGCGTGGTAGGGAGAGGGCGAGGGTGAGGCAGGGAGAGGCAGGGAGAGGGCGAGTGTGAGGCAGGGAGATGGTGAGGGCAAGGGCGAGGTAGGGAGAGGGTGAGGGAGAGATAAGGAGAGGGTGAGGGAGAGGCAGGGAGAGGGTGAGGGCGAGGCTGGGAGAGGAAGAGGGCGAGGGTGAGGCAGGGAGAGGGTGAGGGCAAGGGAGAGGCATGGAGAGGGAGAGGGTGAGGGTGAGACAGGGAGAGGGCGAGGCAGGGAGAGGAAGAGGGTGAGGGTGAGGCAGGGAGAGGGCGAGGGCAGAGAGAGGGCATGGGCGAGGGCAGGGAGAGGGAGAGGGCAAGGGCGAGGCAGGGAGAGGGTGAGGGACAGATAAGGAGAGGAAGAGGGTGAGGGTGAGGCAGGGAGAGGGTGAGGCAGGGAGAGGGAGAGGGTGAGGCAGGGAGAGGGTGAGGGAGAGGCACCGAGAGGGCAAGGGCGAGGCAGGGAGAGGGTGAGGGCGAGGCTGGGAGAGGAAGAGGGTGAGGGTGAGGCAGGGAGAGGATGAGGACGAGGGAGAGGCACAGAGAGGGAGAGGGCGAGGGTGAGACAGGGAGAGGGTGAGGCAGGGAGAGGAAGAGGGTGTGGGCTAGGCAGGGAGAGGGAGCGGGCAAGGGTGAGGCAGGGAAAGGGTGAGGGCAAGGTAGAGGTAGGGAGAGGAAGAGGGCGAGGGCGAGGCAGAGAGGGCGAGTGCGAGGCAGGGAGAGGGCGATTGCGAGGCAGGGAGAGGACAAGGGAGAGTTAGGGAGAGGTTGAGGGAGAGGCAGGGCAAGGGCGAGGTAGGGAGAGGGCAAGGGTGAGGCAGGGTGAGGGCGAGGCCATGGCAGGGAGAGGATGAGGGCGAGGCAGGGAGAGGGTGAGGGTGAGGCAGGGAGAGGGCGAGGGTGAGGGCAAGGCAGGGAGAGGGTGAGGCAGGGAGAGGGCGAGGGTGAGGGCGAGGCAGGGAGAGGGTGAGGATGAGGCAGGGAGAGGGCGAGGCAGGGAGAGGGTGAGGATGAGGCTAGGAGAGGGCGAGGCAGGGAGAGGGCAAGGCTGAGGGCAAGGTCGGGTGAGGGCGAATCAGTGTGAAGGCGAGGGCAGGCAAGGGCGAGGCAGGGCAAGGGCGAGGCAGGGCGCGCGCGATGTGGGGAGAGGGCGAAGGCGGGGGGAATGGTGAGGGCAAGGAGGGGCGAGGGAAAGAGTGAGGCAGGGAGAGGCAGAGAAAGGGTGAGGGTGAGGCAGGGAGCGGGTGAGGGTGAGGCAGGGAGGTGAGGAAGAGGTAGGGAGAGGTCGAGGGAGAGGCAGGGAGAGGGTGAGGTTGAGGCAGGGAGAGGGTGAGAGCGTGGTAGGGAGAGGGTGAGGGTGAGGCAGGGAGAGGGCGAGTGTGAGGCAGGGAGAGGGCGAGTGTGAGGCAGGGAGAGGGTGAGGGTAAAGGCGAGGCAGGGAGAGGGAGAGGGTGAGGGACAGATAAAGAGAGGAAGAGGGTGAGGCAGGGAGAGGGCGAATCAGGGAGATGGAGAGGGCGAGGCAGAGAGATGGAGAGGGTGAGGCAGGGAGAGGGAGAGAGTGAGGGAGAGGCACAGAGAGGGCGAGGGTGAGGCAGGGAGAGGGTGAGGGCGGGGCTGGGAGAGGAAGAGGGTGAGGGTGAGGCAGGGAGAGGGTGAGGGTGAGGGAGAGGCACAGAGAGGGAGAGGGAGAGGCAGGGAGAGGAAGAGGTTGAGGGTGAGGCAGGGAGAGGGTGAGGGAGAGTTAGGGAGAGGGCGAGGCAGGGTGAGGGCGAGACAGGGAGAGGGTCAGTGCGAGGCAGGGAGAGGGTGAGGCAGGGAGAGTGCGAGACAGGGAGAGGGTCAGTGCGAGGCAGGGAGAGGGTGAGGCAGTGAGAGGGAGAGGGTGAGGCAAGGAGAGGGTGAGGCAGGGAGGGGTGAGGCAGTGAGAGGGAGAGGGTGAGGCAGGGACAGGACGAGGCAGGGAGAGAGCGAGAGTGAATCAGTGAGAGGGCGAGGGTGAGGCAGGGAGAGGGTGAGTGTGAGGCAGGGCGAGGGAGAGGCAGGGAGAAGGCGAGGGTGAGGCAGGGAGATGGCGAGGGAGGGCGAGGCAGGGCGAGCGTGATGCAGGGGACAGGACGAGGCAGGGAGAGAGCGAGGGCTAATCAGGGAGAGGGCGAGGCAGGCAGAGGGTGAGGATGAGGCAAGGCGAAGGCGAGGCAGGGAGAGGGCAAGGGTGAGGGCAAGGGTGAGGCACAGCGAGGGTGAGGGCAAGGTCGGGCGAGGGCGAGTCAGTGTGAAGGCGAGGGCAGGCATGGGCGAGGTAGGCTGAGGGCGAGACAGGGCGTGGGCGATGTGGGGAGAGGGCAAAGGTGGGGCAATGGTGAGGGCAAGGAGGGGCGAGGGCGAGGCAGGGAGAGGCAGGGAAAGGGCGAGGGTGAGGCAGGGAGAGGGTGAGGGTGAGGCAGGGAGAAGGTGAGGAAGATGTAGGGAGAGGTCGAGGGAGAGGTAGGGAGAGGTCGAGGGAGAGGCAGGGAGAGGGCGAGGTTGAGGCAGGGAGAGGGCAAGAGTGTGGTAGGGAGAGGGTGAGGCAGGGAGATGCAGGGAGAGGGCGAGTGTGAGGCAGGGAGATGGTGAGGGCAAGGGCGAGGCAGGGAGAGGGAGAGGGCGAGGGAGAGATAAGGAGAGGGTGAGGGAGAGGGTGAGGGCGAGGCTGGGAGAGGAAGAGGGCGAGGGTGAGGCAGGGAGAGGGTGAGGGCAAGGGAGAGGCACGGAGAGGGAGAGGGTGAGGGTGAGACAGGGAGAGGGTGAGGGCGAGGAAGGGAGAGGAAGAGGGTGAGGGTGAGGCAGGGAGAGGGCGAGGCAGAGAGGACGTGGGCGAGGCAGGGAGAGGGAGAGGGCAAGGCGAGGCAGGGAGAGGGCGAGGGACAGACAAGGAGAGGAAGAGGGCGAGGGTGAGGCAGGGAGAGGGTGAGGCAGGGAGAGGGTGAGGGAGAGGCATCGAGAGGGCAAGGGCGAGGCAGGGAGAGGGTGAGGGCGAGGCTGGGAGAGGAAGAGGGTGAGGGTGAGGCAGGGAGAGGGTGAGGGCGAGGGAGAGGGCACAGAGAGGGAGAGAGCGAGGGTGAGACAGGGAGAGGGTGAGGCAGGGAGAGGAAGAGGGGTGTGGGCGAGGCAGGGAGAGGGAGCGGGCAACGGTGAGGCAGGGAGAGGGTGAGGGCGAGGTAGAGGTAGGGAGTGGAAGAGGGAGAGGGCGAGGCAGGGAGAGGTCGAGTGCGAGACAGGGAGAGGGCGAGTGCGAGACAGGGAGAGGGCGAGTGCGAGGCAGGGAGAGGGACCGGGCAAGGGTGAGGCAGGGAGAGGGTGAGGGCGAGGTAGAGGTAGGGAGAGGGCGAGGGCGAGGCAGGGAGGGGGCGAGGGCGAGGCAGGGAGGGGGCGAGGGTGAGGGCGAGGCAGGGAGAGGGCGAGGGCGAGTGCGAGGCAGGGAGAGCGCGAGGGAGAGTTATGGAGAGGGTGAGGGAGATGCAGGGTGAGGGCGAGGTAGGGAGAGGACGTGGGTGAGGCAGGGTGAGGGCGAGGGCATGGCAGGGAGAGGGTGAGCGTAAGGTAGAGGTAGGGAGAGGAAGAGGGTGAGGCTGAGGCAGGGAGAGGGCGAGGGTGAGTGCGAGGCAGGGAGAGGGCGATTGCGAGGCAGGGAGAGGGCGAGGGAGAATTAGGGACAGGGTGAGGGAGAGGCAGGGCGAGGGTGAGGTAGGGAGAGGGTGAGGGTGAGGCAGGGTGAGGGCGAGGGCATGGCAGGGAGAGGATGAGGGTGAGGCAGGGTGAGGGTGAGGCAGGGAGAGGGTGAGGGTGAGGCAGGGAGAGGGTGAGGGCGAGGCAGGGAGAGGGCGAGGCAGGGTGAGGGCGAGACAGGGAGAGGGTGAGTGCGAGGCTGGGAGAGGGTGAGGCAGGGAGAGTGCGAGGGCGAGGCAGGGAGAGGGTGAGGCAGGGCGAGGGTGAGGGCGAGGCAGGGCGAAGGCAAGGGAGAGGAAGGGAGTAGGCGAGGTTGAGGCAGGGAGAGGTTGAGGGAGAGGGCAAGAGCATGATAGGGCGAGGATGAGGCAGGGAGAGAGCGAGGGTGAGGCAGGGAGAGGGCGAGGGGAAGGTAGGGAGAGGGCGAGGGCGAGGCAGGGAGAGGGTGAGGCAGGGAGAGGGCGAGGCAGGGAGAGGGTGAGGAAGAGGGAGAGGCAGGGCGAGGGTGAGGCAGGGAGAGGGTGAGGCAGTGAGAGGGAGAGGGTGAGGCAGTGAGAGGGAGAGGGTGAGGCAGGGAGAGGGTGAGGCAGGGAGAGGGTGAGGCAGTGACAGGACGAGGCAGGGAGAGAGCGAGGGCGAATCAGTGAGAGGGCGAGGGAGGGCGAGGCAGGGCGAGGGTGATGCAGGGACAGGACGAGGCAGGGAGAGAGCGAGGGCTAATCAGGGAGAGGGCGAGGCAGGCAGAGGGTGAGGATGAGGCCGGCACGAAGGCAAGGCAGGGAGAGGGCAAAGGTGAGGGCAAGGGTGAGGCACAGCGAGGGTGAGGGCAAGGTCGGGCGAGGGCGAGTCAGTGTGAAGGCGAGGGCAGGCATGGGTGAGGTAGGCTGAGGGCGAGACAGGGCGTGGGCGATGTGGGGAGAGGGCAAAGGTGGGGCAATGGTGAGGGCAAGGAGGGGCGAGGGCGAGGCAGGGAGAGGCAGGGAAAGGGCGAGGGTGAGGCAGGGAGAGGGTGAGGCAGGGAGAAGGTGAGGAAGATGTAGGGAGAGGTCGAGGGAGAGGTAGGGAGAGGTCGAGGGAGAGGCAGGGAGAGGGCGATGTTGAGGCAGGGAGAGGGCAAGAGTGTGGTAGGGAGAGGGTGAGGCAGGAGATGCAGGGAGAGGGCGAGTGTGAGGCAGGGAGATGGTGAGGGCAAGGGCGAGGCAGGGAGAGGGCGAGGGTGAGGCAGAGATAAGGAGAGGGTAGGGAGAGGCAGGGAGAGGGTGAGGCCGAGGCTGGGAGAGGAAGAGGGTGAGGGTGAGGCAGGGAGACGGTGAGGGCAAGGGAGAGGCACGGAGAGGGAGAGGGTGAGGGTGAGACAGGGAGAGGGTGAGGGCGAGGAAGGGAGAGGAAGTGGGTGAGTTTGAGGCAGGGAGAGGGCGAGGCAGAGAGAGGACGTGGGTGAGGCAGGGAGAGGGAGAGGGCAAGGCGATGCAGGGAGAGGGCGAGGGACAGATAAGGAGAGGAAGAGGGTGAGGGTGAGGCAGGGAGAGGGTGAGGCAGGGAGAGGGTGAGGGAGAGGCATCGAGAGGGCAAGGGCGAGGCAGGGAGAGGGTGAGGGCGAGGCTGGGAGAGGAAGACGGCGAGGGCGAGGGAGAGGCACAGAGAGGGAGAGGGCGAGGGTGAGACAGGGAGATGGTGAGGCAGGGAGAGGAAGAGGGTGTGGGCGAGGCAGGGAGAGGGAGCAGGCAAGGGTGAGGCAGGGAGAGGGTGAGGGCGAGGTAGAGGTAGGGAGAGGAAGAGGGAGAGGGCGAGGCAGGGAGAGGGCGAGTGCGAGGCAGGGAGAGGGCGAGTGCGAGGCAGGGAGAGGGAGCGGGTAAGGGTGAGGCAGGGAGAGGGTGGAGGGCGAGGTAGAGGTAGGGAGAGGGCGAGGCAGGGAGGGGGCGAGGGCAAGGGCGAGGCAGGGAGAGGGCAAGGGCGAGTGCGAGGCAGGGAGAGCGCGAGGGAGAGTTAGGGAGAGGGTGAGCGAGATGCAGGGCGAGGGCGAGGTAGGGAGAGGGCGTGGGTGAGGCAGGGTGAGGGCGAGGGCATGGCAGGGAGAGGGTGAGCGTAAGGTAGAGGTAGGGAGAGGAAGAGGGTGAGGGCGAGGCAGGGAGAGGGCGAGGGAGAATTAGGGAGAGGGTGAGGGAGAGGCAGGGCGAGGGTGAGGTAGGGAGAGGGTGAGGGTGAGGCAGGGTGAGGGCGAGGGCATGGCAGGGAGAGGATGAGGGTGAGGCAGGGTGAGGGTGAGGCAGGGAGAGGGTGAGGGTGAGGCAGGGAGAGGGTGAGGGCGAGGCAGGGAGAGGGCGAGGGCGAGGCAGGGAGAGGGCAAGGTTGAGGGCAAGGTCGGGCGAGGGCAAATCAGTGTGAAGGTGAGGGCAGGCAAGGGTGAGGCAGGGCAAGGGCGAGGCAGGGCAAGGGCGATGTGGGGAGAGGGCAAAGGCGGGGGAATGGTGAGGGCAAGGAGGGGCGAGGGTGAGGCACGGAGAGGCAGGGAAAGGGCGAGGGTGAGGCAGGGAGCGGGCAAGGGTGAGGCAGGGAGAAGGTGAGGAAGAGGTAGGGAGAGGTCGAGGGAGAGGCAGGGAGAGGGTGAGGGCGAGGGAGAGGCACAGAGAGGGAGAGGGCGAGGCAGGGAGAGGAAGAGGTTGAGGGTGAGGCAGGGAGAGGGCGTGGGCGAGGCAGGGAGAGGGCAAGGGCAAGGCAGGGAGAGGGAGAGGGCAAGGGCGAGGCAGGGAGAGGGCGAGGGCGAGGGCGAGTGTGAGACAGGGAGAGCGTGATTGCAAGGCAGGGAGAGGGCGAGGGAGAGTTAGGGAGAGGGCGAGGCAGGGCGAGGGCGAGGCAAGGAGAGGGTCAGAGTGAGGGCGAGGCAGGGCGAGGGTGAGGCAGGGCGAGGGTGAGTGCGAGGCAGGGCGAAGGCAAGGGAGAGGCAGGGAGAGGGTGAGGTGAGGGAGAGGGTGAGAGCGAGATAGGGTGAGGGCGAGGATGAGGCAGGGAGAGGGCAACGGTGAGGCAGGGTGAGGGCGATGGCGAGGGAGGATGTGGGTGAGGCAGGGAGAGGGTGAGGGTGAGGCAGGGTGAGTGTGAGGCAGGGTGAGTGCGAGGCAGGGAGAGGGCATGGGCGAGGCAGGGAGAGGGCGTGGGCTAGGCAGGGAGAGGGCGTGGGAGAGTTAGGGAGAGGGTGATGGAGAGGCAGGGAGAGGGCAGGGGCGAGGCAGGGAGAGGGTATGGGCGAGTTAGGGAGAGGGCGTGGGAGAGGCAGGGAGAGGGCGTGGGAGAGGCAGGGAGAGGGCATGGGCGAGGCAGGGAGAGGGCATGGGCGAGGCAGGGAGAGGGCAAGAGTGAGGCAGGGAGAGGGAGAGGGCAAGGGAGAGGGCGAGTGCGAGGGAGAGGGAGAGGGCAAGGGAGAGGGCAAGGGTGAGGCAGGGTGAGGGTGTGGCAGGGAGAGGGCGGAGGGCGAGGCTAAGGCTGTTAGAGGAAGAGGGCGAGGGTGAGGCAGGGAGAGGGCAAAGCAGGGAGAGGGCAAGGGTGAGGCAGGGAGAGGATGAGGGTGAGGAAGAGGTAGGGAGACGAAGAGGACAAGGGCGAGGCAGAGAGAGGGAGAGAGCAAGGCAGGGTGAGGGTGAGGCAGGGAGAGGGCGATGTTGATGCAGGGAGAGGGTGAGGGTGAGGCAGAGTGTGGGGGAGGGGCGAGAGCGAGGCAGGGAGAGGGTGAGGTTGATGCAGGGAGAGGGTGAGGGTGAGGGTGAGGCAGGGAGCGGGCGAGGGCGAGGGTGAGGCAGGGAGGGGGAGCTTGATGCAGGGAGAGGGCGAGGGTGAGGGTGAGGCAGGGAGTGGGTGAGGGCGAGGGTGAGGCAGGGAGAGGGCGAGGGTGAGGCAGGGAGAGGGAGAGGGCAAGGGCAAGGCAGGCAGAGTGTGAGGGCGAGGGAGAGGTAGGGAGAGGAAGAGGCCAAGGTCTAGGCAGGGAGAGGGCGAGGGAGTGGTAGGGAGAGGGCAAGGGTGAGACTGAGGGCGAGGTTGAGGCAGGGAGAGGGTGAGGGTGAGGCAGGGCGAGGGCGAGGGTGAAACAGGCCGAGGGTGAGGAAGGGAGAGGGCGAGGATGAGGCAGGAAGAGGGTGAGGACGGGCAGGAAGAGGGTGAGGACGGGCAGGGAGAGGGCGAGGGCGAGGCAGGGAGAGGGCGAGGCAGGGAAAGGCAGGGAGAAGGCGAGGGCGAGGGCGAGGCAGGGAGAGGGAGAGGGTGAGGCAGGGACAGGATGAGGCAGGGAGAGAGCGAGGGCAAATCAGGGCGAGGCAGGGAGACGGCGAGGATGAGGCAGGGAGAGTGTGAGGCAGGGAGAGGGCAAGGGCGAGGCACAGCGAGGTTGAGGGTGAAGGCGAGGCACAGCGAGGGAGAGGGTGAGGGCGAGGCTGGGAGAGGAAGAGGGCGAGGGTGAGGCAGGAAGAGGGTGAGGGCGAGGGAGAGGCACAGAGAGGGAGAGGGCGAGGGTGAGACAGGGAGAGGGTGAGGCAGGGAGAGGAAGAGGGGGAGGGCGAGGCAGGGAGAGGGTGCGGGCGAGGTAGAGGTAGGGAGAGGGTGAGGCAGGGAGAGGAAGAGGGCGAGGGTGAGGCAGGGTGAGGCAAGGGCAAGTGTGAGACAGGGAGAGCGTGATTGCGAGGCAGGGAGAGGGTGAGGGAGAGTTAAGGAGAGGGCGAGGCAGGGCGAGGGTGAGGCAGGGAGAGGGTGAGTGTGAGGCAGTGCGAGGGAGAGGCAGGGAGAAGATGAGGGAGGGTGAGGCAGGGCGAGGGTGATGCAGGGACAGGACGAGGCAGGGAGATAGCGAGGGCTAATCAGGGAGAGGGTGAGGCAGGCAGAGGGTGAGGATGAGGCAGGGCGAAAGCGATGTGGGGACCGGCAAAGGCGGGGGAATGGTGAGGGCAAGGAGGGGTGAGGGCGAGGCAGGGAAAGGGCGAGGCAGGGAAAGGGCGAGGCAGGGAAAGGGTGAGGGTGAGGCCGGGAGCGGGCGAGGGTGAGGCAGGGAGAGGGTGAGGGTGAGGCAGGGAGAAGGTGAGGAAGAGGTAGGGAGAGGTCGAGGGAGAGGCAGGGAGAGGGTGAGGGTGAGGCAGGGAGAAGGTGAGGAAGAGGTAGGGAGAGGTCGAGGGCGAGGCAGGGAGAGGGCGATGTTGATGCAGGGAGAGGGTGAGGGTGAGGCAGAGAGCGGGGGAGGGCGAGAGCGAGGCAGGGAGAGGGTGATGTTGATGCAGGGAGAGGGTGAGGGTGAGGGTGAGGCAGGGAGTGGGCGAGGGCGAGGGTGAGGCAGGGAGGGGGAGCTTGATGCAGGGAGAGGGCGAGGGTGAGGGTGAGGCAGGGAGCGGGTGAGGGCGAGGGCGAGGCAGGGAGAGGGAGAGGGCAAGAGCAAGGCAGGCCGAGTGTGAGGGCGAGGGAGAGGTAGGGAGAGGAAGAGGCCAAGGGCTAGGCAGGGAGAGGGTGAGGGAGAGTTAGGGAGAGGGCGAGGGAGAGTTAGGGTGAGGTTAAGGCAGGGAGAGGGCGAGGCAGGGAGAGGGCGAGGCAGGGAGAGGATGAGGCAGGGAGAGGGCGAGGCAGGGAGAGGGCGAGGCAGGGAGAGGGCGAGGCAGGGAGAGGGCGAGGCAGGGAGAGGGTGAGGGTGAGGCAGGGAGAGGGTGAGGGTGAGGCAGGGAGAGGGTGAAGGAGAGGCAGGGTGAGGGTGAGGCAGGGCGAGGGTGAGGCAGGGCGAGGGGGAGGCAGGGACAGGGCAAGTGTGAGGCAGGGAGAGGGTGAGGGTAAAGGCGAGGCAGGGAGAGGGAGAGGGCGAGGGACAGATAAGGAGAGGAAGAGGGCGAGGGTGAGGCAGGGAGAGGGCGAATCCGGGAGATGGAAAGGGCGAGGCAGGGAGAGGGAGAGGGTGAGGGACAGATAAGGAGAGGAAGAGGGCGAGGGTGAGGCAGGGAGAGGGCGAGGGTGAGGCTGGTAGAGGGTGAGGGCAAGGCAGGGAGAGGGCGAGGCAGGGAGATGGAGGGCGAGGCAGGGAGAGGGAGAGAGTGAGGGAGAGGCACAGAGAGGGCGAGGGTGAGGCAGGGAGAGGGAGAGGGTGAGGGCGAGGCTGGGAGAGGAAGAGGGTGAGGGTGAGGCAGGGAGAGGGTGAGGGCGAGGGAGAGGCACAGAGAGGGAGAGGGCGAGGCAGGGGGAGAGGAAGAGGTTGAGGGTGAGGCAGGGAGAGGGCGTGGGCGAGGCAGGGAGAGGGCAAGGGCAAGGCAGGGAGAGGGAGAGGGCAAGGGCGAGGCAGGGAGAGGGCGAGGGTGAGTGTGAGACAGGGAGAGCATGATTGCGAGGCAGGGAGAGGGCGAGGGAGAGTTAGGGAGAGGGCGAGGCAGGGTGAGGGTGAGGCAGGGTGAGGGGCGAGGCAGGGAGAAGGTGAGGCAGGGCAAGGGTGAGTGCGAGGCAGGGCGAAGGCAAGGGAGAGGCAGTGAGAGGGCGAGGTTGAGACAGGGAGAGGGTGAGGTTGAGCGAGGAGGGCGGAGAGCGAGATAGGGCGAGGGCGAGGATGAGGCAGGGAGAGGGCAACGGTGAGGCAGGGTGAGGGCGATGGCGAGGGAGGATGTGGGCGAGGCAGGGAGAGGGTGAGGGTGAGGCAGGGTGAGTGCGAGGCAGGGTGAGTGCGAGGCAGGGAGGAGGGTATGGGCGAGGCAGGGAGAGGGCGTGGGCTAGGCAGGGAGAGGGCGTGGGAGAGTAAGGGAGAGGGTGAGGGAGATGAAGGGAGAGGGCGGGGCGAGGCAGGGAGAGGGTATGGGCGAGTCAGGGAGAGGGCGTGGGAGAGGCAGGGAGAGGGCGTGGGAGAGGCAGGGAGAGGGCATGGGCGAGGCAGGGAGAGGGGCAAGGGTGAGGCAGGGAGAGGGAGAGGGCAAGGGCGAGGCAGGGAGAGGGCGAGTGCGAGGGAGAGGGAGAGGGCAAGGGAGAGGGAGAGGGTGATGCAGGGAGAGGGTGAGGGTGAGGCAGGGTGAGGGCGAGGGCGAGGGCAAGGCTGTTAGAGGAAGAGGGCGAGGGTGAGGCAGGGAGAGGGCAAAGCAGGGAGAGGGCAAGGGTGAGGCAGGGAGAGGATGAGGGCGAGGAAGAAGTAGGGAGACGAAGAGGACAAGGGCAAGGCAGGGAGAGGGAAAGGGCAAGGCAGGGTGAGGGCGAGGCAGGGACGAGGGCGATGTTGATGCAGGGAGAGGGTGAGGGTGAGGCAGAGAGAGGGGGAGGGCGAGAGCGAGGGCAGGGAGAGGGTGAGCTTGATGCAGGGAGAGGGCAAGGGTGAGGGTGAGGCAGGGAGGGTGAGCTTGATGCAGGGAGAGGGCGAGGGTGAGGGTGAGGCAGGGAGCGGGTGAGGGCGAGGGTGAGGCAGGGAGAGGGCGAGGGCGAGGCAGGGAGAGGGAGAGGGCAAGGGCAAGGCAGGCAGAGTGTGAAGGCGAGGGAGAGGTAGGGAGAGGAAGAGGCCAAGGGCTAGGCAGGGAGAGGGTGAGGGAGAGTTAGGGAGAGGGCGAGGGAGAGTTAGGGTGAGGGAGAGGCAGGGAGAGGGCGAGGGCGAGGCAGGGAGAGGGCAAGGGTGAGACTGAGAGGGCAAGGTTGAGTCAGGGAGAGGGCGAGGCAGGGAGAGGGCGAGGTAGGGAGAGGATGAGGCAGGGAGAGGACGAGGCAGGGAGAGGGGCGAGGCAGGGAGAGGGCGAGGGTGAGGCAGGGAGAGGGTGAAGGAGAGGCAGGGTGAGGGTGAGGCAGGGCGAGGGGGGAGGCAGGAAGAGGGTGAGGATGGGCAGGGAGAGGGCGAGGCAGGGAGAGGGCGAGGCAGGGGAGAGGGCGAGGCAGGGAGAGGGCGAGGCAGGGAGAGGGCGAGGGCGAGGCAGGGAGAGGGCGAGGGCGAGGCAGGGAGAGGTCGAGGGTGAGGCTGGGAGAGGGAGAGGGTGAGGCAGGGAGAGGGCAAAGGAGAGGCAGGGGTGAGGGCGAGGCAGGGCGAGGGGGAGGCATTAAGAGGGTGAGGACGGGCAGGGAGAGGGTGAGGCAGGGAAAGGCAGGGAGAAGGCGAGGGCGAGGCAGGGAGAGGGTGAGGGTGAGGCAGTGAGAGGGTGAGGCAGGGACAGGACGAGGCAGGGAGAGAGCGAGGCCGAATCAGGGTGAGGGCGAGGCAGGGAGAGGGAGAGGGTGAGGCAGGGAGAGGGCGAGGGCGAGGCAGTGAGAGGGTGAGGGTGAGGGCAGTGAGAGGGTGAGGCAGGGACAGGACGAGGCAGGGAGAGAGCGAGGCCGAATCAGGGGCGAGGGCGAGGCAGGGAGAGGGAGAGGGTGAGGCAGGGAGAGGGCGAGGGCGAGGCAGTGAGAGGGTGAGGCAGGGACAGGACAAGGCAGGGAGAGAGCGAGGCCGAATCAGGGCGAGGATGAGGCAGGGAGAGGGCGAGGGCGAGGCTGGGAGATGGCAAGGGTGAGGCAGGGAGAGGCACAGAGAGGGTGAGGGTGAGGGTGAGGGCAAGGGCGGGTGAGGGCAAGGGTGGGTGAGGGCGAGTCAGGGTGAAAGTGAGGGCAGGCAAGGGGCGTGGCAGGGAAGGGTGAGGTAGGCCAAGGGCGAGGTAGGGCACGGGCGATGTGGGCAAGGAGGGGTGAGGGCGAGGGTGAGGCAGGGAGAGGGCGAGGCAGGGAGAGGGCCAGGGTGTGGCAGGGAGAGGGCGAGGCAGGGAGAGGGTGAGGGAGAGGGAGAGGCAGGACGAGGGCAAGGTAGGAAAGGGTGAGGCAGTGAGAGGGAGAGGGTGAGGCAGGGAGAGGGCAAGGCAGGGAGAGGGTGAAGGAGAGGCAGGGTGAGCATGAGGGCGATGCGGGGAGAGAACGATGGCGAGGCAGGGAGAGGGCGAGGGCGAGGCAGGAAGAGGGAGAGGGCGAGGACGGGCAGGGAGAGGGCAAGTGCGAGGCAGGGAGAGGGTGAGGCAGGGAGAGGGCGAAGCAGGGAGAGGGGGAGGGTGAGGCAGGGAGAGGGCGAGGCAGGGAAAGGCAGGGAGAGGGTGAGGCAGGGCAAGGGCGAGGCAGGGAGAGTGTGAGGGTGAGGCAGGGAGAGGGTGAGGGTGAGGCTGGGAGAGGGCGATGCAGGGAGAGGGCGAGGCAGGGCGAGGGCGAGGGCAGGGAGAGTGTGAGGGTGAGGCAGGGAGAGGGTGAGGATGAGGCAGGGAGAAGGCGAGGGTGAGGCTGGGAGAGGGTGAAGGAGAGGCAGGGTGAGGGCGAGCGGGAGGCAGGAAGAGGGTGAGGACGGGCAGGGAGAGGGTGAGGCAGGGAGAGGACGAGGCAGGGAGAGGGCAACGGCGAGGCAGGGAGAGGGCGAGGGTGAGGCAGGGTGAGGGGGAGGCAGGGCGAGGGGGAGGACGGGCAGGAAGAGGGTGAGGACGGGCAGGAAGAGGGCAAGGGTGTGGGCAGTGAGAGGGTGAGGCAGGGACAGGACGAGGCAGGGAGAGAGCGAGGCCGCACCAGGGCAGGGTAGGCCAAGGGCAAGGTAGGGCACGGCCGATGTGGGCAAGGAGGGGCGAGGGGCAAGGGTGAGGCAGTGAGAGGGTGAGGCAGGGAGAGGGTGAGGCAGGGAGAGGGCCAGGGCGAGGCAGGGAGAGGGCGAGGGCGAGGCAGGGAGAGGGCGAAGGTGAGTCAGGGAGAGGGCGAGGGTGAGGGCGAGGCAGGGAGAGGGTGAGGCAGTGAGAGGGAGAGGGTGAGGCAGGGACAGGATGAGGCAGGGAGAGAGTGAGGGTGAATCAGTGAGAGGGCGAGGGCGAGGCAGGGAGAGGGTGAGTGCAAGGCAGGGAGAGGGCGAGGGCGAGGCAGGAAGAGGGTGAGGACGGGCAGGGAGAGGGTGAGGCAGGGAGAGGGAGAGGATGAGGCAGGGAGAGGGAGAGGGTGAGGCAGGGAGAGGGAGAGGGTGAGGCAGGGAGAGGGTGAGGGCGAGGCAGTGAGGGAGAGGGTGAGGCAGGGACAGGACGAGGCAGGGAGAGAGCGAGGCCGAATCAGGGTGAGGGCAAGGCAGGGAGAGGGCAAGGGTGAGGCACAGCGAGGGTGAGGGTGAAGGCGAGGGTGAGGGTGAGGGCAAGGGCAGGTGAGGGCAAGGGCGGGCGAGAGCGAGTCAGGGTGAAGGCGAGGGCAGGAAAGGGCGAGGTAGGCCAAGGGCGAGTCAGGGCATGGGCGATGTGGGGAGAGGGCGAAGGCGGGGGAATGGTGAGGGCAAGGAGGGGCGAGGGCGAGGGTGAGGCAGGGAGAGGCAGTGAAAGGGCGAGGCAGGGAAAGGGCGAGGGTGAGGCAGGGAGAAGGTGAGGAAGAGGTAGGGAGAGGTTGAGGGAGAGGCAGGGAGAGGGTGAGGTTGAGGCAGGGAGAGGGCGAGAGCGTGGTAGGGAGAGGGCGAGGGTGAGGCAGGGAGAGGGAGAGGCAGGAAGAGGGCGAGTGTGAGGCAGGGAGAGGGTGAGGGCAAGGGTGAGGCAGGGAGAGGGCGAGGGACAGATAAGGAGAGGAAGAGGGCGAGGGTGAGGCAGGGAGAGGGCAAGAGCAAGGGCGAGGGACAGATAAGGAGAGGAAGAGGGCGAGGGTGAGGCAGGGAGAGGGCGAGGGTGAGGCTGGGTGAGAGTGAGGGCAAGGCAGGGAGAGGAAGAGAGCAAGGGCGAGGCAGGGTGAGGGCGAGGCAGGGAGAGAGCGAGGCAGGGAGAGGGCGAGGATGAGGCAGGGTGTGGGTGATGCGGGGGAGAACGATGGCGAGGCAGGCAGAGGACGAGGCAGGGAGAGGGTGAGGCAGGGAGAGGGCGAGGGTGAGGCTGGGAGAGGTTGAGGGTGAGGCAGGGAGAGGGCGAAGGAGAGGCAGGGAGAGGGTGAGGCAGGGAAAGGCAGGGAGAAGGCGAGGGTGAGGCAGGGTGAGGGAGAGGGCAAGGCAGGGAGAGGTAGAGGGTGAGGCAGGGAGAGGGCGAGGGCGAGGCAGTGAGAGGGTGAGGCAGGGACAGGACGAGGCAGGGAGAGAGCGAGGCGGAATCAGGGCGAGGCAGGGAGAGGGCGAGGATGAGGCAGGGAGAGGGTGAAGATGAGGCTGGGAGATGGCAAGGGTGAGGCAGGGAGAGGCACAGAGAGGGTGAGGGTGAGGGCAAGGGCGGGTGAGGGCAAGTGCGGGTGAGGGTGAGTCAGGGTGAAAGCGAGGGCAGGCAAGGGCGAGGCAGGGCAAGGGCGAGTCAGGGCACGGGCGATGTTGGCAAGGAGGGGCGAGGGTGAGGCAGGGAGAGGGCGAGTCAGCGAGAGGGCGAGGGTGAGACAGGGAGAGGGCGAGGCAGGGAGAGGGTGAGGGCGAGGGTGAGGCAGGGAGAGGGTGAGGGTGAGGCAGGGAGAGGGCGAGGCAGGGCAAGGGCGAGGCAGGGAGAGGGTGAGGCAGGGAGAGAGCGATGGATAATCAGGGAGAGGGCGAGGCAGGGCGAGGGTGAGGGCAAGGTCGGGTGAGGGCGAGGCAGGGAGAAGGCGAGGGAGGGTGAGGCAGGGCGAGGGTGATGCAGGGACAGGATGAGGCAGGGAGAGAGCGAGGGCAAATCAGGGAGAGGGCGAGGCAGGCCGAGGCTGAGGATGAGGCAGGGCGAAGGCGAGGCAGGGAGAGGGCAAGGGCGAGGCACAGCGAGGGTGAGGGCAAGGTCGGGCGAGGGCGAGTCAGGGTGAAGGCGAGGGCAGGCAAGGGCGAGGCAGGGCAAGGGCGAGGCAGGGCGCGCGCGATGTGGGGAGAGGGCGAAGGCGGGGGAATGGTTAGGGCAAGGAGGGGCGAGGGAAAGAGTGAGGCAGGGAGAGGCAGAGAAAGGGTGAGGGTGAGGCAGGGAGCGGGTGAGGGTGAGGCAGGGAGGTGAGGAAGAGGTAGGGAGAGGTCGAGGGAGAGGCAGGGAGAGGGTGAGGTTGAGGCAGGGAGAGGGCGAGAGCGTGGTAGGGTGAGGGTGAGGGTGAGGCAGGGAGAGGGAGAGGCAGGGAGAGGGCGAGTGTGAGGCAGGGAGCGGGTGAGGGTGAGGCAGGGAGGTGAGGAAGAGGTAGGGAGAGGTCGAGGGAGAGGCAGGGAGAGGGTGAGGTTGAGGCAGGGAGAGGGTGAGAGCGTGGTAGGGAGAGGGTGAGGGTGAGGCAGGGAGAGGGAGAGGCAGGGAGAGGGCGAGTGTGAGGCAGGGAGAGGGTGAGGGTAAAGGCGAGGCAGGGAGAGGGAGAGGTCGAGGGACAGATAAGGAGAGGAAGAGGGTGAGGCAGGGAGTGTGCGAATCAGGGAGATGGAGAGGGCGAGGCAGGGAGAGGGAGAAAGTGAGGGAGAGGCACAGAGAGGGCGAAGGCGAGGCAGGGAGAGGGAGAGGGTGAGGGCGGGGCTGGGAGAGGAAGAGGGTGAGGGTGAGGCAGGGAGAGGGTGAGGGCGAGGGAGAGGCACAGAGAGGGAGAGGGAGAGGCAGGGAGAGGAAGAGGTTCAGAGTGAGGCAGGGAGATGACGTGGGCGAGGCAGGGAGAGGGCGAGGCAGTGTTAGGGCGAGGCAGGGAGAGGGTGAGTGCAAGGCAGGGAGAGGGTGAGGCAGGGAGAGTGCGAGGGTGAGGCAGGGAAAGGGTGAGGCAGGGTGAGGGCGAGGCAGGGCGAAGGCAAGGGAGAGGCAGGGAGAAGGCGAGGTTGAGGCAGGGAGAGGGTGAGGTTGAGGGAGAGGGCGAGAGCATGATAGGGCGAGGGCGAGGATGAGGCAGGGAGAGAGCGAGGGCGAGGCAGGGAGAGGGCGAGGGCGAGGTAGGGAGAGGGCGAGGGTGAGGCAGGGAGAGGGTGAGGCAGGGAGAGGGCGAGAGAGAGGGCGAGGCAGGGAGAGGGAGAGGGAGAGGCAGGGCGAGGGTGAGGCAGGAAGAGGGTGAGGCAGTGAGAGGGAGAGGGTGAGGCAGGGAGAGGGTGAGGCAGTGAGAGGGAGAGGGTGAGGCAGGGACAGGACGAGGCAGGGAGAGAGTGAGGGCGAATCAGTGAGAGGGCAAGGGTGAGGCAGGGAGAGGGTGAGTGCGAGGCAGGGCGAGGGATAGGCAGGGAGAAGGCGAGGGCGAGGCAGGGAGAAGGCGAGGGAGGGTGAGGCAGGGCGAGGGTGATGCAGGGACAGGACGAGGCAGGGAGAGAGCGAGGGCTAATCAGGGAGAGGGCGAGGCAGGCAGAGGGTGAGGATGAGGCAGGGCGAAGGCGAGGCAGGGAGAGGGCAAGGGTGAGGGCAAGGGCGAGGCACAGCGAGGGTGCGGGCAAGGTCGGGCGAGGGCAAGTCAGTGTGAAGGCGAGGGCAGGCATGCGCGAGGTAGGCTGAAGGCGAGACAGGGCGTGGGCGATGTGGGGAGAGGGCAAAGGTGGGGCAATGGTGAGGGCAAGGAGGGGCGAGGGCGAGGCAGGGAGAGGCAGGGAAAGGGCGAGGCAGGGAAAGGGCGAGGGTGAGGCAGGGAGAAGGTGAGGGTGAGGCAGGGAGAAGGTGAGGAAGATGTAGGGAGAGGTTGAGGGAGAGGTAGGGAGAGGTCGAGGGAGAGGCAGGGAGAGGGCGAGGTTGAGGCAGGGAGAGGGCGAGAGCGTGGTAGGGAGAGGGCAAGGGTGTGGCAGGGAGATGCAGGGAGAGGGCGAGTGTGAGGCAGGGAGATGGTGAGGGCAAGGGTGAGGCAGGGAGAGGGAGTGGGTGAGGGAGAGATGAGGAGAGGGTGAGGGAGAGGCAGGGAGAGGGTGAGGGCGAGGCTGGGAGAGGAAGAGGGCGAGGGTGAGGCAGGGAGAGGGTGAGGGCAAGGGAGAGGCATGGAGAGGGTGAGGGTGAGACAGGGAGAGGGCGAGGGCGAGGCAGGGAGAGGAAGAGGGTGAGGGTGAGGCAGGGAGAGGGCGAGGCAGAGAGAGGGCGTGGGCGAGGCAGGGAGAGGGAGAGGGCTAGGGTGAGGCAGGGAGAGGGCAAGGGTCAGATAAGGAGAGGAAGAGGGCGAGGGTGAGGCAGGGAGAGGGTGAGGCAGGGAGAGGGAGAGGGTGAGGCAGGGAGAGGGTGAGGGAGAGGCACTGAGAGGGCAAGGGCGAGGCAGGGAGAGGGTGAGGGCGAGGCTGGGAGAGGAAGAGGGTGAGGTAGAGGTAGGGAGAGGAAGAGAGCGAGGGCGAGGCAGGGAGAGGGTGAGTGCGAGGCAGGGAGAGGGCGAGTGCGAGGCAGGGAGAGGGAGCGGGCAAGGGTGAGGCAGGGAGAGGGTGAGGGCGAGGTAGAGGTAGGGAGAGGGCGAGGGTGAGGCAGGGAGAGGGCGAGGGTGAGTGCGAGGCAGGGAGAGGACGATTGCGAGGCAGGGAGAGCGCGAGGGAGAGTTAGGGAGAGGGTGAGGGAGATGCAGGGCAAGGGCGAGGTAGGGAGAGGGCGTGGGTGAGGCAGGGTGAGGGCGAGGGCATGGCAGGGAGAGGGTGTGCGTAAGGTAGAGGTAGGGAGAGGAAGAGGGTGAGGGCGAGGCAGGGAGAGGGCGAGTGTGAGGCAGGGAGAGGGCGATTGCGAGGCAGGGAGAGGGCGATTGCGAGGCAGGGAGAGGGCGATTGCGAGGCAGGGAGAGGGCGATTGCGAGGCAGGGAGAGGGCGAGGGAGAATTACGGAGAGGGTGAGGGAGAGGCAGGGCGAGGGCGAGGTAGGGAGAGGGTGAGGGCGAGGGCATGGCAGGGAGAGGATGAGGGTGAGGCAGGGTGAGGGTGAGGCAGGGAAAGGGTGAGGCAGGGAGAGGGCGAGGGCGAGGCAGGGAGAGGGCAAGGTTGAGGGCAAGGTCAGGCAAGGGCGAATCAGTGTGAAGGCGAGGGCAGGCAAGAGCGAGGCAGGGCAAGGGCGAGGCAGGGCAAGGGCGATGTAGGGAGAGGGCAAAGGCAGGGGAATGGTGAGGGCAAGGAGGGGCGAGGGCGAGGGTGAGGCAGGGAGAGGCAGGGAAAGGGCGAGGGTGAGGCAGGGAGCGGGCGAGGGTGAGGCAGGGAGAGGGTGAGCGTGAGGCAGGGAGAGGGTGAGCGTGAGGCAGGGAGAAGGTGAGGAAGAGGTAGGGAGAGGTCGAGGGAGAGGCAGGGAGAGGGCAAGAGCGTGGTAGGGAGGGGGTGAGGGTGAGGCAGGGAGAGGGAGAGGCAGGGAGAGGGCAAGTGTGAGGCAGGGAGAGGGTGAGGGTAAAGGCGAGGCAGGGAGAGGGAGAGGGCGAGGGACAGATAAGGAGAGGAAGAGGGCGAGGGTGAGGCAGGGAGAGGGCGAATCAGGGAGATGGAGAGGGCGAGGCAGGGAGAGGGAGAGGGCGAGGGACAGATAAGGAGAGGAAGAGGGCGAGGGTGAGGCAGGGAGTGGGCGAGGGTGAGGCTGGGAGAGGGTGAGGGAAAGGCAGGGAGAGGGTGAGGCAGGGAGATGGAGAGGGCGAGGCAGGGAGAGGGAGAGAGTGAGGGAGAGGCACAGAGAGGGCGAGGGTGAGGCAGGGAGAGGGAGAGGGTGAGGGCGAGGCTGGAAGAGGAAGAGGGTGAGGGTGAGGCAGGGAGAGGGTGAGGGCGAGGGAGAGGCACAGAGAGGGAGAGGGCGAGGCAGGGAGAGGAAGAGGTTGAGGGTGAGGCAGGGAGAGGGCGTGGGCGAGGCAGGGAGAGGGCAAGGGCAAGGCAGGGAGAGGATGAGGGTGAGGGCGAGGAAGAGGTAGGGGGAGGCAGGGAGAGGGTCAGTGTGAGGCAGTGCGAGGGCAAGGCAGGGAGAGGGTGAGTGTGAGACAGGGAGAGCGTGATTGCGAGGCAGGGAGAGGGCGAGGGAGAGTTAGGGAGAGGGTGAGGCAGGGTGAGGGCGAGGCAGGGCGAGGGCGAGGCAGGGAGAGGGTCAGTGTGAGGCAGTGCGAGGGCAAGGCAGGGAGAGGGTGAGGTTGAAGCAGGGAGAGGGTGAGGTTGAGGGAGAGGGTGAGAGCGAGATAGGGTGAGGGCGAGGATGAGGCAGGGAGAGGGTGAGGGTGAGGCAGGTTGAGTGCGAGGCAGGGTGAGTGCGAGGCAGGGAGAGGGCATGGGTGAGGCAGGGAGAGGGCGTGGGCTAGGCAGGGAGACGGCGTGGGAGAGTGAGGGAGAGGGTGAGGGAGAGGCAGGGAGAGGGCAGGGGCGAGGCAGGGAGAGGGTATGGGCGAGTTAGGGAGAGGGCATGGGAGAGGCAAGGGAGAGGGCGTGGGAGAGGCAGGGAGAGGGGATGGGCGAGGCAGGGAGAGGGTGAGGGTGAGGCAGGGAGAGGGAGAGGGGATGGGCGAGGCAGGGAGAGGGCGAGTGTGAGGGAGAGGGAGAGGGCAAGGGAGAGGGAGAGGGCGATGCAGGGAGAGGTCGAGGGTGAGGCAGGGTGAGGGCGAGGGTGAGGCAGGGAGAGGGTGAGGGTGAGGCAGGGAGAAAGTGAGGAAGAGGTAGGGAGAGGTCGAGGGAGAGGCAGGGAGAGGGCGAGGTTGAGGCAGGGAGAGGGCGAGAGCGTGGTAGGGAGAGGGCGAGGGTGAGGCAGGGAGAGGCAGGGAGAGGGCGAGTGTGAGGCAGGGAGATGGTGAGGACAAGGGCGAGGCAGGGAGAGGGAGAGGGCGAGGGAGAGAAAAGGAGAGGGTGAGGGAGAGGCAGGGAGAGGGTGAGGGCGAGGCTGGGAGAGGAAGAGGGCAATGGTGAGGCAGGGAGAGGGTGAGGGCAAGGGGGAGGCACGGAGAGGGAGAGGGTGAGGGTGAGATAGGGGGAGGGCGAGGGCGAGGCAGGGAGAGGAAGAGGGTGAGGGTGAGGTAGGGAGAGGGCGAGGCAGAGAGAGGGAGAGAGCAAGGGCGAGGCAGGGAGAGGGCGAGGGACAGATAAGGAGAGGAAGAGGGTGAGGGTGAGGTGTGGAGAGGGTGAGGCAGGGAGAGGCAGAGGGTGAGGCAGGGAGAGGGTGAGGGAGAGGCACAGAGAGGGCAAGGGCAAGGCAGGGAGAGGGTGAGGGCGAGGCTGGAAGAGGCAGAGGGTGAGGGTGAGGTAGGGAGAGGGCGAGGGTGAGGCAGGGAGAGGGTGAGGCAGGGAGAGGGCGAGAGAGAGGGCGAGGCAGGGAGAGGGAGAGGGAGAGGCAGGGCGAGGGTGAGGCAGGAAGAGGGTGAGGCAGTGAGAGGGAGAGGGTGAGGCAGGGAGAGGGTGAGGCAGTGAGAGGGAGAGGGTGAGGCAGGGACAGGATGAGGCAGGGAGAGAGTGAAGGCGAATCAGTGAGAGGGCAAGGGTGAGGCAGGGAGAGGGTGAGTGCGAGGCAGGGCGAGGGATAGGCAGGGAGAAGGCGAGGGCGAGGCAGGGAGAAGGCGAGGGAGGGTGAGGCAGGGCGAGGGTGATGCAGGGACAGGACGAGGCAGGGAGAGAGCGAGGGCTAATCAGGGAGAGGGCGAGGCAGGCAGAGGGTGAGGATGAGGCAGGGCGAAGGCGAGGCAGGGAGAGGGCAAGGGTGAGGGCAAGGGCGAGGCACAGCGAGGGTGCGGGCAAGGTCGGGCGAGGGCAAGTCAGTGTGAAGGCGAGGGCAGGCATGCGCGAGGTAGGCTGAAGGCGAGACAGGGCGTGGGCGATGTGGGGAGAGGGCAAAGGTGGGGCAATGGTGAGGGCAAGGAGGGGCAAGGGCGAGGCAGGGAGAGGCAGGGAAAGGGCGAGGCAGGGAAAGGGCGAGGGTGAGGCAGGGAGAAGGTGAGGGTGAGGCAGAGAGAAGGTGAGGAAGATGTAGGGAGAGGTTGAGGGAGAGGTAGGGAGAGGTCGAGGGAGAGGCAGGGAGAGGGCGAGGTTGAGGCAGGGAGAGGGCGAGAGCGTGGTAGGGAGAGGGCAAGGGTGTGGCAGGGAGATGCAGGGAGAGGGCGAGTGTGAGGCAGGGAGATGGTGAGGGCAAGGGTGAGGCAGGGAGAGGGAGTGGGTGAGGGAGAGATGAGGAGAGGGTGAGGGAGAGGCAGGGAGAGGGTGAGGGCGAGGCTGGGAGAGGAAGAGGGCGAGGGTGAGGCAGGGAGAGGGTGAGGGCAAGGGAGAGGCATGGAGAGGGTGAGGGTGAGACAGGGAGAGGGCGAGGGCGAGGCAGGGAGAGGAAGAGGGTGAGGGTGAGGCAGGGAGAGGGCGAGGCAGAGAGAGGGCGTGGGCGAGGCAGGGAGAGGGAGAGGGCTAGGGCGAGGCAGGGAGAGGGCAAGGGTCAGATAAGGAGAGGAAGAGGGCGAGGGTGAGGCAGGGAGAGGGTGAGGCAGGGAGAGGGAGAGGGTGAGGCAGGGAGAGGGTGAGGGAGAGGCACTGAGAGGGCAAGGGCGAGGCAGGGAGAGGGTGAGGGCGAGGCTGGGAGAGGAAGAGGGTGAGGTAGAGGTAGGGAGAGGAAGAGAGCGAGGGCGAGGCAGGGAGAGGGTGAGTGCGAGGCAGGGAGAGGGCGAGTGCGAGGCAGGGAGAGGGAGCGGGCAAGGGTGAGGCAGGGAGAGGGTGAGGGCGAGGTAGAGGTAGGGAGAGGGCGAGGGTGAGGCAGGGAGAGGGTGAGGGTGAGTGCGAGGCAGGGAGAGGACGATTGCGAGGCAGGGAGAGCGCGAGGGAGAGTTAGGGAGAGGGTGAGGGAGATGCAGGGCAAGGGCGAGGTAGGGAGAGGGCGTGGGTGAGGCAGGGTGAGGGCGAGGGCATGGCAGGGAGAGGGTGAGCGTAAGGTAGAGGTAGGGAGAGGAAGAGGGTGAGGGCGAGGCAGGGAGAGGGCGAGTGTGAGGCAGGGAGAGGGCGATTGCGAGGCAGGGAGAGGGCGATTGCGAGGCAGGGAGAGGGCGATTGCGAGGCAGGGAGAGGGCGATTGCGAGGCAGGGAGAGGGCGAGGGAGAATTAGGGAGAGGGTGAGGGAGAGGCAGGGCGAGGGCGAGGTAGGGAGAGGGTGAGGGTGAGGGCATGGCAGGGAGAGGATGAGGGTGAGGCAGGGTGAGGGTGAGGCAGGGAAAGGGTGAGGCAGGGAGAGGGCGAGGGCGAGGCAGGGAGAGGGCAAGGTTGAGGGCAAGGTCAGGCAAGGGCGAATCAGTGTGAAGGTGAGGGCAGGCAAGAGCGAGGCAGGGCAAGGGCGAGGCAGGGCAAGGGCGATGTAGGGAGAGGGCAAAGGCGGGGGAATGGTGAGGGCAAGGAGGGGCGAGGGCGAGGGTGAGGCAGGGAGAGGCAGGGAAAGGGCGAGGGTGAGGCAGGGAGCGGGCGAGGGTGAGGCAGGGAGAGGGTGAGCGTGAGGCAGGGAGAGGGTGAGCGTGAGGCAGGGAGAAGGTGAGGAAGAGGTAGGGAGAGGTCGAGGGAGAGGCAGGGAGAGGGCAAGAGCGTGGTAGGGAGGGGGTGAGGGTGAGGCAGGGAGAGGGAGAGGCAGGGAGAGGGCAAGTGTGAGGCAGGGAGAGGGTGAGGGTAAAGGCGAGGCAGGGAGAGGGAGAGGGCGAGGGACAGATAAGGAGAGGAAGAGGGCGAGGGTGAGGCAGGGAGAGGGCGAATCAGGGAGATGGAGAGGGCGAGGCAGGGAGAGGGAGAGGGCGAGGGACAGATAAGGAGAGGAAGAGGGCGAGGGTGAGGCAGGGAGTGGGCGAGGGTGAGGTTGGGAGAGGGTGAGGGAAAGGGAGGGAGAGGGTGAGGCAGGGAGATGGAGAGGGCGAGGCAGGGAGAGGGAGAGAGTGAGGGAGAGGCACAGAGAGGGCGAGGGTGAGGCAGGGAGAGGGAGAGGGTGAGGGCGAGGCTGGAAGAGGAAGAGGGTGAGGGTGAGGCAGGGAGAGGGTGAGGGCGAGGGAGAGGCACAGAGAGGGAGAGGGCGAGGCAGGGAGAGGAAGAGGTTGAGGGTGAGGCAGGGAGAGGGCGTGGGCGAGGCAGGGAGAGGGCAAGGGCAAGGCAGGGAGAGGATGAGGGTGAGGGCGAGGAAGAGGTAGGGGGAGGCAGGGAGAGGGTCAGTGTGAGGCAGTGCGAGGGCAAGGCAGGGAGAGGGTGAGTGTGAGACAGGGAGAGCGTGATTGCGAGGCAGGGAGAGGGCGAGGGAGAGTTAGGGAGAGGGTGAGGCAGGGTGAGGGCGAGGCAGGGTGAGGGCGAGGCAGGGAGAGGGTCAGTGTGAGGCAGTGCGAGGGCAAGGCAGGGAGAGGGTGAGGTTGAAGCAGGGAGAGGGTGAGGTTGAGCGAGGGGGGCGAGAGCGAGATATGGTGAGGGCGAGGATGAGGCAGGGAGAGGGCAACGGTGAGGCAGGGTGAGGGCGATGGCGAGGGAGGATGTGGGTGAGGCAGGGAGAGGGTGAGGGTGAGGCAGGTTGAGTGCGAGGCAGGGTGAGTGCGAGGCAGGGAGAGGGCATGGGTGAGGCAGGGAGAGGGCGTGGGCTAGGCAGGGAGACGGCGTGGGAGAGTGAGGGAGAGGGTGAGGGAGAGGCAGGGAGAGGGCAGGGGCGAGGCAGGGAGAGGGTATGGGCGAGTTAGGGAGAGGGCATGGGAGAGGCAAGGGAGAGGGCGTGGGAGAGGCAGGGAGAGGGGATGGGCGAGGCAGGGAGAGGGTGAGGGTGAGGCAGGGAGAGGGAGAGGGCAAGGGCGAGGCAGGGAGAGGGCGAGTTTGAGGGAGAGGGAGAGGGCAAGGGAGAGGGAGAGGGCGATGCAGGGAGAGGGCGAGGGTGAGGCAGGGTGAGGGCGAGGGTGAGGCAGGGAGAGGGTGAGGGTGAGGCAGGGAGAAAGTGAGGAAGAGGTAGGGAGAGGTCGAGGGAGAGGCAGGGAGAGGGCGAGGTTGAGGCAGGGAGAGGGCGAGAGCGTGGTAGGGAGAGGGCGAGGGTGAGGCAGGGAGAGGCAGGGAGAGGGCGAGTGTGAGGCAGGGAGATGGTGAGGACAAGGGCGAGGCAGGGAGAGGGAGAGGGCGAGGGAGAGAAAAGGAGAGGGTGAGGGAGAGGCAGGGAGAGGGTGAGGGCGAGGCTGGGAGAGGAAGAGGGCAATGGTGAGGCAGGGAGAGGGTGAGGGCAAGGGGGAGGCACGGAGAGGGAGAGGGTGAGGGTGAGATAGGGGGAGGGCGAGGGCGAGGCAGGGAGAGGAAGAGGGTGAGGGTGAGGTAGGGAGAGGGCGAGGCAGAGAGAGGGAGAGAGCAAGGGCGAGGCAGGGAGAGGGCGAGGGACAGATAAGGAGAGGAAGAGGGTGAGGGTGAGGCGTGGAGAGGGTGAGGCAGGGAGAGGCAGAGGGTGAGGCAGGGAGAGGGTGAGGGAGAGGCACAGAGAGGGCAAGGGCAAGGCAGGGAGAGGGTGAGGGCGAGGCTGGAAGAGGCAGAGGGTGAGGGTGAGGCAGGGAGAGGGTGAGGGCGAGGTAGAGGTAGGGAGAGGAAGAGGGCGAGGGCGAGGCAGGCAGAGGGTGAGGGCGAGGGTGAGGGCGAGTGTGAGGCAGGGAGAGGGTAATTGTGAGGCAGGGAGAGGGTGAGGAAGAGTTAGGGAGAGGGTGAGGGAGAGGCTGGGTGAGGGCGAGGTAGGGAGAGGACAATGTGGGGAGAGGGCGAAGGCGGGGGAATGGTGAGGGCAAGGAGGGGCGGAGGGCGAGGGTGAGGCAGGGAGAGGCAGGGAAAGGACGAGGGCGAGTGTGAGACAGGGAGAGCGTGATTGCGAGGCAGGGAGAGGGCGAGGGAGAGTTAAGGAGAGGGCAAGGGCGAGGCAGGGAGAGGGTGAGTGCGAGGCAGGGAGAGGGCGAGGGAGAGTTAAGGAGAGGGTGAGGCAGTGCGAGGACAAGGCAGGGATAGGGTGAGGCAGGGAGAGGGTGAGTGTGAGGCAGTGCGAGGGCGAGGCAGGGAGAGTGTGAGACAGGGAGAGCGTGATTACGAGGCAGGGAGAGGGTGAGGGAGAGTTAGGGAGAGGGCGAGGCAGAGTGAGGGCAAGGCAGGGTGAGGGCGAGGCAGGGGGAGGGTGAGTGCGAGGCAGGGAGAGGGTGAGGCAGGGAGAGTGTGAGGGCGAGGCAGCATGAGGGTGAGGCAGGGCGAGGGCAAGGGTGAGGCAGGGCGAAGGCAAGGGAGAGGCAGGGAGAGGGCAACGGTGAGGCAGGGTGAGGGCGATGGCGAGGGAGGATGTGGGCGAGGCAGGGAGAGGGTGAGGGTGAGGCAGGATGAGTGCGAGGCAGGGAGAGGGCATGGGCGAGGCAGTGAGAGGGCGTGGGCTAGGCAGGGAGAGGGCGTGGGAGAGTTAGGGAGAGGGTGAGGGAGAGGCAGGGAGAGGGCAAGGAGAGGGCAGGGGCGAGGCAGCGAGAGGGTATGGGCGAGTTAGGGAGAGGGCGTGGGAGAGACAGGGAGAGGGCGTGGGAGAGGCAGGGAGAGGTCAAGGATGAGGCAGGGAGAGGGAGAGGGCAAAGGCGAGGCAGGGAGAGGGTGAGTGCGAGGGAGAGGGAGAGGGAGAGGGCGATGCAGGGAGAGGTCGGGGCGAGGCAGGATGAGGGCGAGGAAGGGAGAGGGCGAGGGCAAGGCTGTTAGAGGAAGAGGGCGAGGGTGAAGCAGGGAGAGGGTAAAGCAGGGCGAGGGCAAGGGCGTGGCAGGGAGAGGATGAGGGTGAGGAAGTGGTAGGGAGACAAAGAGGGAGAGGGCGAGGCAGGGTGAGGGCGAGGCAGGGAGAGGGCGAGGGTGAGGCAGGGAGAGGGCGAGGCAGGGAGAGGGTGAGGGTGAGGGCGAGGCAGGGCAAGGGTGATGTCGAGGCAGGGAGAGGGCAAGGATGAGGCAGGGAGAAGGCGAGGGCGAGGCAGGGTGAGGGCAAGGTCGGGCGAGGGTGAATCAGTGTGAAGGCGAGGGCAGGCAAGGGCGAGGCAGGGCAAGGGCGATGTGGGGAGAGGGCAAAGGCAGGGGAATGGTGAGGGCAAGGAGGGGCGAGGGTGAGGGTGAGGCAGGGAGAGGCAGGGAAAGGGCGAGGGTGAGGCAGGGAGCGGGCAAGGGTGAGGCAGGGAGAGGGTGAGGGTGAGGCAGGGAGAGGGCGAGGTTGAGGCAAGGAGAGGGAGAGGGCGAGGCAGGGAGAGGGTGAGGGTGAGGCAGGGAGAAGGTGAGGAAGAGGTAGGGAGAGGTCGAGGGAGAGGCAGGGAGAGGGCGAGGTTGAGGCAGGGAGGAGGGCGAGAGCGTGGTAGGGAGAGGGCGAGGGTGAGGCAGGGAGAGGCAGGGAGAGGGCGAGTGTGAGGCAGGGAGATGGTGAGGGCAAGGGCGAGGCAGGGAGAGGGAGAGGGCGAGGGAGAGGCAGGAAGAGGATGAGGGCGAGGAAGAGGTAGGGAGACAAAGAGGACAAGGGCGAGGCAGAGAGAGGGAGAGGGTGAGGCAGGGTGAGGGCGAGGCAGGGAGAGGGCGAGGTTGATGCAGGGAGAGGGTGAGGGTGAGGCAGAGAGAGGGAGAGGGTGAGGCAGGGCGAGAGCGAGGCAGGGAGAGGGTGAGGTTGATGCAGGGAGAGGGTGAGGGTGAGGGTGAGGCAGGGAGCGGGTGAGGGCAAGGGTGAGGCAGGGAGAGGGTGAGTGTGAGGGAGAGGGAGAGGGAGTGGGCGATGCAGGGAGAGGTCGAGGGCGAGGCAGGATGAGGGCGAGGAAGGGAGAGGGCGAGGGCAAGGCTGTTAGAGGAAGAGGGCGAGGGTGAAGCAGGGAGAGGGTAAAGCAGGGCGAGGGCAAGGGCGAGGCAGGGAGAGGATGAGGGCGAGGAAGTGGTAGGGAGACAAAGAGGGAGAGGGCGAGGCAGGGTGAGGGCGAGGCAGGGAGAGGGCGAGGCAGGGAGAGGGCGAGGGTGAGGCAGGGAGAGGGCGAGGCAGGGAGAGGGTGAGGGCGAGGCAGGGAGAGGGCGAGGATGAGGCAGGGAGAAGGTGAGGGCGAGGCAGGGTGAGGGCAAGGTCGGGCGAGGGTGAATCAGTGTGAAGGCGAGGGCAGGCAAGGGCGAGGCAGGGCAAGGGCGATGTGGGGAGAGGGCGAAGGCAGGGGAATGGTGAGGGCAAGGAGGGGCGAGGGTGAGGGTGAGGCAGGGAGAGGCAGGGAAAGGGCGAGGGTGAGGCAGGGAGCGGGCAAGGGTGAGGCAGGGAGAGGGTGAAGGTGAGGCAGGGAGAGGGCGAGGTTGAGGCAAGGAGAGGGAGAGGGCGAGGCAGGGAGAGGGTGAGGGTGAGGCAGGGAGAAGGTGAGGAAGAGGTCGAGGGAGAGGCAGTGAGAGGGCGAGGTTGAGGCAGGGAGAGGGCGAGAGCGTGGTAGGGAGAGGGCGAGGGTGAGGCAGGGAGAGGCAGGGAGAGGGCGAGTGTGAGGCAGGGAGATGGTGAGGGCAAGGGCGAGGCAGGGAGAGGGAGAGGGCGAGGGAGAGGCAGGGAGAGGATGAGGGCGAGGAAGAGGTAGGGAGACAAAGAAGGCAAGGGCGAGGCAGAGAGAGGGAGAGGGCGAGGCAGGGTGAGGGCGAGGCAGGGAGAGGGCGAGGTTGATGCAGGGAGAGGGTGAGGGTGAGGCAGAGAGAGGGAGAGGGCGAGGCAGGGCGAGTGCGAGGCAGGGAGAGGGTGAGGTTGATGCAGGGAGAGGGTGAGGGTGAGGGTGAGGCAGGGAGCGGGTGAGGGCAAGGGTGAGGCGGGGAGAGGGTGAGGTTGATGCAGGGAGTGGGCGATGGTGAGGCAGGGAGTGGGCGAGGGCGAGGTTGATGCAGGGAGAGGGTGAGGTTGATGCAGGGAGAGGGCAAGGGTGAGGGTGAGGCAGGGAGGCGGGGCGAGGGCGAGGGTGAGGCAGGGAGAGGGCGAGGGTGAGGCAGGGAGAGGGCGATAGCGTGGTAGGGAGAGGGTGAGGGAGGGAGAGGGAGTGGCAGGGAGAGGGCGAGTGTGAGGCAGGGAGAGGTTGAGGGTACAGGCGAGGCAGGGAGATGGAGATGGCGAGTGTGAGGCAGGGAGAGGGTGAGGGTAAAGGCGAGGCAGGGAGAGGGAGAGTGTGAGGGACAGATATGGAGAGGAAGAGGGCGAGGGAGAGTTAGGGTGAGGGAGAGGCAGGGAGAGGGCGAGGGCGAGGCAGGGAGAGGGCAAGGGTGAGACTGAGGGCGAGGTTGAGGCAGGGAGAGGGCGAGGCAGGACGAGGGTAAGGGTGAAACAGGCCGAGGGGTGAGGCAGGGAGAGGGCGAATGTGAGGGCAGGAAGAGGGTGAGGACGGGCAGGAAGAGGGTGAGGACGGGCAGGGAGAGGGCGAGGGCAAGGCAGGGAGAGGGCGAGGCAGGGAAAGGCAGGGAGAAGGCGAGGGCGAGGCAGGGCGAGGGCGAGGCAGGGAGAAGGAGAGGGCAAGGCAGGGAGAGGTAGAGGGTGAGGCAGGGACAGGGCGAGGCAGGGAGAGAGCGAGGGCGAATCAGGGTGAGGCAGGCAGACGGCGAGGATGAGGCAGGGAGAGTGTGAGGCAGGGAGAGGGCAAGGGTGAGGCACAGCGAGGGTGAGGGTGAAGGTGAGGCACAGCAAGGGAGAGGGTGAGGGCGAGGCTGGGGGGAGGAAGAGGGTGAGGGCGAGGCAGGAAGAGGGTGAGGGCGAGGGAGAGGCACAGAGAGGGAGAGGGCGAGGGTGAGAAAGGGAGAGGGTGAGGCAGGGAGAGGAAGAGGGTGAGGGCGAGGCAGGGAGAGGGAGCGGGCAAGGGTGAGGCAGGGAGAGGGTGAGGGCAAGGTAGAGGTAGGGAGAGGAAGAGGGCGAGGGTGAGGCAGGGTGAGGGTGAGGCAGGGAGAGGGCGAGGGTGAGGCAGGGAGAGAGTGAGGGTGAGGCAGGGAGAGGGCGAGGCAGGGAGAGGGCAAGGGTGAGGGCGAGGCAGGACGAGGGTGAGGGCGAGGCAGGGAGAGGGCAAGGATGAGGCAGGGAGAGGGCAAGGGTGAGGCAGGGCGAGGGCGAGGCAGGGAGAGGGCAAGGGTGAGGGCAAGGGCGGGCGAGGGCGAATCAGTGTGAAGGCGAGGGCAGGCAAGGGCGAGGCAGGGCAAGGGCAATGTGGGGAGAGGGCGAAGGCGGGGGAATGATGAGGGCAAGGAGGGGCGAGGGCGAGGGTGAGGCAGGGAGAGGCAGGGAAAGGGCGAGGCTGAGGCAGGGAGTGGGCAAGCGTGAGGCAGGGAGAGGGTGAGGGTGAGGCAGGGAGAGGGTGAGGGTGAGGCAGGGCGAAGATGAGGAAGAGGTAGGGAGAGGTCGAGGGAGCGGCAGGAAGAGGGTGAGGTTGAGGCAGGGAGAGGGTGAGAGTGTGGTAGGGAGAGGGTGAGGGTGAGGCGTGGAGAGGGTGAGGCAGGGAGAGGGTGAGGGAGAGGCACAGAGAGGGCAAGGGCAAGGCAGGGAGAGGGTGAGGGCGAGGCTGGAAGAGGCAGAGGGTGAGGGTGAGGCAGGGAGAGTGTGAGGGCGAGGTAGAGGTAGGGAGAGGAAGAGGGCGAGGGCGAGGCAGGGAGAGGGCGAGGGCGAGGGTGAGGGCGATTGTGAGGCAGGGAGAGGGTGATTGTGAGGCAGGGAGAGGGTGAGGAAGAGTTAGGGTGAGGGTGAGGGAGAGGCTGGGTGAGGGCGAGGTAGGGAGAGGACGATGTGGGGAGAGGGCGAAGGCGGGGGAATGGTGAGGGCAAGGAGGGGCGAGGGCGAGGGTGAGGCAGGGAGAGGCAGGGAAAGGACGAGGGCGAGTGTGAGACAGGGAGAGCGTGATTGCGAGGCAGGGAGAGGGTGAGGGAGAGTTAAGGAGAGGGCAAGGGCGAGGCAGGGAGAGGGTGAGTGCAAGGCAGGGAGAGGGCGAGGGAGAGTTAAAGAGAGGGTGAGGCAGTGCGAGGGCAAGGCAGGGATAGGGTGAGGCAGGGAGAGGGTGAGTGTGAGGCAGTACGAGGGCGAGGCAGGGAGAGTGTGAGACAGGGAGAGCGTGATTATGAGGCAGGGAGAGGGTGAGGGAGAGTTAGGGAGAGGGCGAGGCAGGGTGAGGGCAAGGCAGGGTGAGGGCGAGGCAGGGGGAGGGTGAGTGCGAGGCAGGGAGAGGTTGAGGCAGGGAGAGTGTGAGGGCGAGGCAGCATGAGGGTGAGGCAGGGCGAGGGCAAGGGTGAGGCAGGGCGAAGGCAAGGGAGAGGCAGGGAGAGGGCGAGGTTGAGGCAGGGAGAGGGCAACGGTGAGGCAGGGTGAGGGCGATGGCGAGGGAGGATGTGGGTGAGGCAGGGAGAGGGTGAGGGTGAGGCAGGATGAGTGCGAGGCAGGGAGAGGGCATGGGCGAGGCAGTGAGAGGGCGTGGGCTAGGCAGGGAGCGGGCGTGGGAGAGTTAGGGAGAGGGTGAGGGAGAGGCAGGGAGAGGGCAAGGAGAGGGCAGGGGCGAGGCAGCGAGAGGGTATGGGCGAGTTAGGGAGAGGGCGTGGGAGAGACAGGGAGAGGGCGTGGGAGAGGCAGGGAGAGGTCAAGGGTGAGGCAGGGAGAGGGAGAGGGCAAAGGCGAGGCAGGGAGAGGGTGAGTGCGAGGGAGAGGGAGAGGGAGAGGGCGATGCAGGGAGAGGTCGAGGGCGAGGCAGGATGAGGGCGAGGAAGGGAGAGGGCGAGGGCAAGGCTGTTAGAGGAAGAGGGCGAGGGTGAAGCAGGGAGAGGGTAAAGCAGGGCGAGGGCAAGGGCGAGGCAGGGAGAGGATGAGGGCGAGGAAGTGGTAGGGAGACAAAGAGGGAGAGGGCGAGGCAGGGTGAGGGCGAGGCAGGGAGAGGGCGAGGGTGAGGCAGGGAGAGGGCGAGGCAGGGAGAGGGTGAGGGTGAGGGCGAGGCAGGGCGAGGGTGATGTCGAGGCAGGGAGAGGGCGAGGATGAGGCAGGGAGAAGGCGAGGGCGAGGCAGGGTGAGGGCAAGGTCGGGGGAGGGTGAATCAGTGTGAAGGCGAGGGCAGGCAAGGGCGAGGCAGGGCAAGGGCGATGTGGGGAGAGGGCGAAGGCAGGGGAATGGTGAGGGCAAGGAGGGGCGAGGGTGAGGGTGAGGCAGGGAGAGGCAGGGAAAGGGTGAGGGTGAGGCAGGGAGCGGGCAAGGGTGAGGCAGGGAGAGGGTGAGGGTGAGGCAGGGAGAGGGTGAGGTTGAGGCAAGGAGAGGGAGAGGGCGAGGCAGGGAGAGGGTGAGGGTGAGGCAGGGAGAAGGTGAGGAAGAGGTAGGGAGAGGTCGAGGGAGAGGCAGGGAGAGGGCGATGTTGAGGCAGGGAGAGGGCGAGAGCGTGGTAGGGAGAGGGCGAGGGTGAGGCAGGGAGAGGCAGGGAGAGGGCGAGTGTGAGGCAGGGAGATGGTGAGGGCAAGGGCGAGGCAGGGAGAGGGAGAGGGCGAGGGAGAGGCAGGGAGAGGATGAGGGCGAGGAAGAGGTAGGGAGACAAAGAGGACAAGGGCGAGGCAGAGAGAGGGAGAGGGTGAGGCAGGGTGAGGGCGAGGCAGGGAGAGGGCGAGGTTGATGCAGGGAGAAGGTGAGGGTGAGGCAGAGAGAGGGAGAGGGCGAGGCAGGGCGAGAGCGAGGCAGGGAGAGGGTGAGGTTGATGCAGGGAGAGGGTGAGGGTGAGGGTGAGGCAGGGAGCGGGTGAGGGCAAGGGTGAGGCAGGGAGAGGGTGAGTGTGAGGGAGAGGGAGAGGGAGAGGGCGATGCAGGGAGAGGTCGAGGGCGAGGCAGGATGAGGGCGAGGAAGGGAGAGGGCGAGGGCAAGGCTGTTAGAGGAAGAGGGCGAGGGTGAAGCAGGGAGAGGGTAAAGCAGGGCGAGGGCAAGGGCGAGGCAGGGAGAGGATGAGGGCGAGGAAGTGGTAGGGAGACAAAGAGGGAGAGGGCGAGGCAGGGTGAGGGCGAGGCAGGGAGAGGGCGAGGGTGAGGCAGGGAGAGGGCGAGGCAGGGAGAGGGTGAGGGTGAGGGCGAGGCAGTGCGAGGGTGAGGTCGAGGCAGGGAGAGGGTGAGGATGAGGCAGGGAGAAGGCGAGGGCGAGGCAGGGTGAGGGCAAGGTCAGGCGAGGGTGAATCAGTGTGAAGGCGAGGGCAGGCAAGGGCGAGGCAGGGCAAGGGCGATGTGGGGAGAGGGCGAAGGCAGGGGAATGGTGAGGGCAAGGAGGGGCGAGGGTGAGGGTGAGGCAGGGAGAGGCAGGGAAAGGGCTAGGGTGAGGCAGGGAGCGGGCAAGGGTGAGGCAGGGAGAGGGTGAGGGTGAGGCAGGGAGAGGGTGAGGTTGAGGCAAGGAGAGGGAGAGGGCGAGGCAGGGAGAGGGTGAGGGTGAGGCAGGGAGAAGGTGAGGAAGAGGTAGGGTGAGGTCGAGGGAGAGGCAGTGAGAGGGCGAGGTTGAGGCAGGGAGAGGGCGAGAGCGTGGTAGGGAGAGGGCGAGGGTGAGGCAGGGAGAGGCAGGGAGAGGGCGAGTGTGAGGCAGGGAGATGGTGAGGGCAAGGGCGAGGCAGGGAAAGGGAGAGGGCGAGGGAGAGGCAGGGAGAGGATGAGGGCGAGGAAGAGGTAGGGAGACAAAGAGGACAAGGGCGAGGCAGAGAGAGGGAGAGGGTGAGGCAGGGTGAGGGCGAGGCAGGGAGAGGGCGAGGTTGATGCAGGGAGAGGGTGAGGGTGAGGCAGAGAGAGGGAGAGGGCGAGGCAGGGCGAGAGCGAGGCAGGGAGAGGGTGAGGTTGATGCAGGGAGAGGGTGAGGGTGAGGGTGAGGCAGGGAGTGGGTGAGGGCAAGGGTGAGGCGGGGAGAGGGTGAGGTTGATGCAGGGAGTGGGCGATGGTGAGGCAGGGAGTGGGCGAGGGCGAGGTTGATGCAGGGAGAGGGTGAGGTTGATGCAGGGAGAGGGCAAGGGTGAGGGTGAGGCAGGGAGCGGGCGAGGGCGAGGGTGAGGCAGGGAGAGGGCGAGGGTGAGGCAGGGAGAGGGCGATAGCGTGGTAGGGAGAGGGTGAGGGAGGGAGAGGGAGAGGCAGGGAGAGGGCGAGTGTGAGGCAGGGAGAGTGTGAGGGTAAAGGCAAGGCAGGGAGATGGAGATGGCGAGTGTGAGGCAGGGAGAGGGTGAGGGTAAAGGCGAGGCAGGGAGAGGGAGAGGGTGAGGGACAGATATGGAGAGGAAGAGGGCGAGGGAGAGTTAGGGTGAGGGAGAGGCAGGGAGAGGGCGAGGGCGAGGCAGGGAGAGGGCAAGGGTGAGACTGAGGGCGAGGTTGAGGCAGGGAGAGGGCGAGGCAGGACGAGGGCGAGGGTGAAACAGGCCGAGGGTGAGGCAGGGAGAGGGCGAAGGTGAGGCAGGAAGAGGGTGAGGACGGGCAGGAAGAGGGTGAGGACGGGCAGGGAGAGGGCGAGGGCAAGGCAGGGAGAGGGCGAGGCAGGGAAAGGCAGGGAGAAGGCGAGGGCGAGGCAGGGCGAGGGCGAGGCAGGGAGAAGGAGAGGGCAAGGCAGGGAGAGGTAGAGGGTGAGGCAGGGACAGGGCGAGGCAGGGAGAGAGCGAGGGCGAATCAGGGTGAGGCAGGCAGACGGCGAGGATGAGGCAGGGAGAGTGTGAGGCAGGGAGATTGCAAGGGTGAGGCACAGCGAGGGTGAGGGTGAAGGTGAGGCACAGCGAGGGAGAGGGTGAGGGCGAGGCTGGGGGAGGAAGAGGGTGAGGGCGAGGCAGGAAGAGGGTGAGGGCGAGGGAGAGGCACAGAGAGGGAGAGGGCGAGGGTGAGAAAGGGAGAGGGTGAGGCAGGGAGAGGAAGAGGGTGAGGGCGAGGCAGGGAGAGGGAGCGGGCAAGGGTGAGGCAGGGAGAGGGTGAGGGCAAGGTAGAGGTAGGGAGAGGAAGAGGGCGAGGGCGAGGCAGGGTGAGGGTGAGGCAGGGAGAGGGCGAGGGTGAGGCAGGGAGAGAGTGAGGGTGAGGCAGGGAGAGGGCGAGGCAGGGAGAGGGCGAGGGTGAGGGCGAGGCAGGACGAGGGTGAGGGCGAGGCAGGGAGAGGGCAAGGATGAGGCAGGGAGAGGGCAAGGGTGAGGCAGGGCGAGGGCGAGGCAGGGAGAGGGCAAGGGTGAGGGCAAGGGCGGGCGAGGGCGAATCAGTGTGAAGGCGAGGGCAGGCAAGGGCGAGGCAGGGCAAGGGCAATGTGGGGAGAGAGCGAAGGCGGGGGAATGATGAGGGCAAGGAAGGGCGAGGGCGAGGGTGAGGCAGGGAGAGGCAGGGAAAGGGCGAGGCTGAGGCAGGGAGTGGGCAAGCGTGAGGCAGGGAGAGGGTGAGGGTGAGGCAGGGAGAGGGTGAGGGTGAGGCAGGGCGAAGATGAGGAAGAGGTAGGGAGAGGTCGAGGGAGTGGCAGGAAGAGGGTGAGGTTGAGGCAGGGAGAGGGTGAGAGTGTGGTAGGGAGAGGGTGAGGGTGAGGCATGGAGAGGGTGAGGCAGGGAGAGGGTGAGGGAGAGGCACAGAGAGGGCAAGGGCAAGGCAGGGAGAGGGTGAGGGCGAGGCTGGAAGAGGCAGAGGGTGAGGGTGAGGCAGGGAGAGGGTGAGGGCGAGGTAGAGGTAGGGAGAGGAAGAGGGCGAGGGCGAGGCAGGGAGAGGGTGAGGGTGAGGCAGGGCGAAGATGAGGGAGAGGTAGGGAGAGGTCGAGGGAGAGGCAGGAAGAGGGTGAGAGTGTGGTAGGGAGAGGGTGAGGGTGAGGCATGGAGAGGGTGAGGCAGGGAGAGGGTGAGGGAGAGGCACAGAGAGGGCAAGGGCAAGGCAGGGAGAGGGTGAGGGCGAGGCTGGAAGAGGCAGAGGGTGAGGGTGAGGCAGGGAGAGGGTGAGGGCGAGGTAGAGGTAGGGAGAGGAAGAGGGCGAGGGCGAGGCAGGGAGAGGGTGAGGGTGAGGCAGGGCGAAGATGAGGGAGAGGTAGGGAGAGGTCGAGGGAGAGGCAGGAAGAGGGTGAGAGTGTGGTAGGGAGAGGGTGAGGGTGAGGCATGGAGAGGGTGAGGCAGGGAGAGGGTGAGGGAGAGGCACAGAGAGGGCAAGGGCAAGGCAGGGAGAGGGTGAGGGCGAGGCTGGAAGAGGCAGAGGGTGAGGGTGAGGCAGGGAGAGGGTGAGGGCGAGGTAGAGGTAGGGAGAGGAAGAGGGCGAGGGCGAGGCAGGGAGAGGGTGAGGGTGAGGCAGGGCGAAGATGAGGGAGAGGTAGGGAGAGGTCGAGGGAGAGGCAGGAAGAGGGTGAGGTTGAGGCAGGGAGAGGGTGAGAGTGTGGTAGGGAGAGGGTGAGGGTGAGGCATGGTGAGGGTGAGGGTAAAGGCGAGGCAGGGAGAGGGAGAGGGAGAGGGACAGATAAGGAGAGGAAGAGGGCAAGGGTGAGGCAGGGAGAGGGCGAGGCAGGGAGATGCAGAGGGCGAGGCAGGGAGAGGGAGAGAGTGAGGGAGAGGCACAGAGAGGGCGAGGGCGAGGCAGGAGAGGGTGAGGGTGAGGGAGAGGCACAGAGAGGCAGAGGGTGAGGCAGGGAGAGGAAGAGGTTGAGGGTGAGGCAGGGACAGGGCGTGGGCGAGTCAGGGAGAGGGCAAGGGCGAGTGTGAGACAGGGAGAGCGTGATTGCGAGGCAGGGAGAGGGTGAGGGAGAGTTAGGGAGAGGGCGAGGCAGGGTGAGGGCGAGGCAGGGTGAGGGCGAGTGCAAGGCAGGGAGTGGGTGAGGCACGGAGAGTGCAAGGGCGAGGCAGGGAGAGGGTGAGGCAGGGCGAGGGTGAGGGTGAGGCAGGGCGAAGGCAAGGGAGAGGCAGGGAGAAGGCGAGGTTGAAGCAGGGAGAGGGTGAGGTTGAGGGAGAGGGCGAGAGCATGATAGGGTGAGGGCGAGGATGAGGCAGGGGGAGGGCAACGGTGAGGCAGCAGGGTGAGGGTGATGGCGAGGGAGGATGTGGGTGAGGCAGGGAGAGGGTGAGGGTGAGGCAGGGTGAGTGCGAGGCAGGGAGAGGGCATGGGCGAGGCAGGGAGAGGGCGTGGGCTAGGCAGGGAGACGGCGTGGGAGAGTTAGGGAGAGGGTGAGTGAGAGGCAGGGAGAGGAGAGGGGCGAGGCAGGGAGAGGGTATGGGTGAGTTAGGGAGAGGGCGTGGGAGAGGCAGGGAGAGGGCGTGGGAGAGGCAGGGAGAGGGCAAGGGCAAGGCAGGGAGAGGGCGAGGGAGAGGGCGAGGGTGAGGGCGAGGGTGAGGGCAAGGGTGAGGGTGAGGGTGAGGGCGAGGCAGGGTGAGGGCGAGGCAGGGAGAGGGCGAGGGCCAGGGCAAGGCTGTTAGAGGAAGAGTGCGAGGGTGAGGCAGGGAGAGGGCAAAGCAGGGTGAGGGCAAGGGCGAGGCAGGGAGAGGATGAGGGCGAGGAAGAGGTAGGGAGACAAAGAGGACAAGGGCGAGGCAGAGAGAGGGAGAGGGTGAGGCAGGGTGAGGGCGAGGCAGGGAGAGTGCAAGGCAGGGAGAGGGTGAGGTTGATGCAGGGAGAGGGTGAGGGTGAGGCAGAGAGAGGGAGAGGGCGAGGCAGGGTGAGGGCAAGGGCAAGTGTGAGACAGGGAGAGCATGATTGCGAGGCAGGGAGAGGGTGAGGGAGAGTTAGGGAGAGGGCGAGGCAGGGTGAGGGTGAGGCAGGGTGAGGGCGAGGCAGGGCGAGGGTGAGGCAGGGAGAGGGTGAGTGCGAGGCAGGGAGAGGGCGAGGGCGAGGCAGCGAGAGGGTGAGGCAGGGCGAGGGTGAGGGTGAAGCAGGATGAGGGCGAGGAAGGGAGAGGGCGAGGGCAAGGCTGGTAGAGGAAGAGGGCGAGGGTGAGGCATGGAGAGGGCAAAGCAGGGCGAGGGCAAGGGCGAGGCAGGGAGAGGATGAGGGCGAGGAAGTCGTAGGGAGACAAAGTGGGAGAGGGTGAGGCAGGGTGAGGGCGAGGCAGGGAGAGGGTGAGGGTGAGGCAGGGAGAGGGCGAGGCAGGGAGAGGGCGAGGGTGAGGGCGAGGCAGGGCAAGGGTGAGGTCGAGGCAGGGAGAGGGCGAGGATGAGGCAGGGAGAAGGCGAGGGCGAGGCAGGGAGAAGGCGAGGGCGAGGCAGGGAGAGGGCAAGGGTGAGGGCAATGTCGGGCGAGGGCGAATCAGTGTGAAGGCGAGGGCAGGCAAGGGCGAGGCAGGGCAAGGGCGATGTGGGGAGAGGGTGAAGGCAGGGGAATGGTGAGGGCAAGGAGGGGCGAGGGTGAGGGTGAGGCAGGGAGAGGCAGGGAAAGGGCGAGTGTGAGGCAGGGAGCGGGCAAGGGTGAGGCAGGGAGATGGTGAGGGTGAGGCAGGGAGAGGGCGAGGTTGAGGCAAGGAGAGGGAGAGGGCGAGGCAGGGAGAGGGTGAGGGTGAGGCAGGGAGAAGGTGAGGAAGAGGTAGGGAGAGGTCGAGGGAGAGGCAGGGAGAGGGCGATAGCATGGTAGGGAGAGGGTGAGGGTGAGGCAGGGAGAGGGAGAGGCAGGGAGAGGGCGAGTGTGGGCAGGGAGAGGGTGAGGGTAAAGGCGAGGCAGGGAGAGGGAGAGGGCGAGGGACAGATAAGGAGAGGAAGAGGGCGAGGGAGAGGCAGGGAGAGGATGAGGGTGAGGAAGAGGTAGGGATACAAAGAGGGCAAGGGCGAGGCAAAGAGAGGGAGAGGGTGAGGCAGGGTGAGGGCAAGGCAGGGAGAGGGCGAGGTTGATGCAGGGAGAGGGTGAGGGTGAGGCAGAGAGAGGGAGAGGGCGAGGCAGGGCGAGAGCGAGGCAGGGAGAGGGTGAGGCTGATGCAGGGAGAGGGTGAGGGTGAGGGTGAGGCAGGGAGCAGGTGAGGGCGAGGGTAAGGCAGGGAGAGGGTGAGGTTGATGCAGGGAGAGGGCGAGGGTGAGGCAGGGAGTGGGCGAGGGCGAGGTTGATGCAGGGAGAGGGTGAGGTTGATGCAGGGAGAGGGCGAGGGTGAGGGTGAGGCAGGAAGTGGGTGAGGGCGAGGGTGAGGCAGGGAGAGGGCGAGGGTGAGGCAGGGAGAGGGAGAGGGCAAGTGCAAGGCAGGCAGAGTGTGAGGGCGAGGGAGAGGTAGGGAGAGGAAGAGGCCAAGGGCTAGGCAGGGAGAGGGCGAGGGAGAGGTAGGGAGAGGGCGAGGCAGAGTTAGGGTGAGGGAGAGGCAGGGAGAGGGCGAGGCAGGGAGAGGGCAAGGGTGAGACTGAGGGCGAGGTTGAGGCAGGGAGAGGGCGAGGGTGAGGCAGGGAGCGGGCAAGGGTGAGGCAGGGAGAGGGTGAGGTTGAGGCAAGGAGAGGGAGAGGGTGAGGCAGGGAGAGGGTGAGGGTGAGGCAGGGAGAAGGTGAGGAAGAGGTAGGGAGAGGTCGAGGGAGAGGCAGGGAGAGGGCGAGGTTGAGGCAGGGAGAGGGCGAGAGCGTGGTAGGGAGAGGGCGAGGGTGAGGCAGGGAGAGGCAGGGAGAGGGCGAGTATGAGGCAGGGAGAGGGCGAGTGTGAGGCAGGGAGATGGTGAGGGCAAGGGCGAGGCAGGGAGAGGGAGAGGGCGAGGGAGAGGCAGGGAGAGGATGAGGGCGAGGAAGAGGTAGGGAGACAAAGAGGACAAGGGCGAGGCAGAGAGAGGGAGAGGGCGAGGCAGGGTGAGGGCGAGGCAGGGAGAGGGTGAGGTTGATGCAGGGAGAGGGGGAGGACGAGGCAGGGCGAGAGCGAGGCAGGGAGAGGGTGAGGTTGATGCAGGGAGAGGGTGAGGGTGAGGCAGGGAGCGGGTGAGGGCAAGGGTGAGGCGGGGAGAGGGTGAGGTTGATGCAGGGAGTGGGCGATGGTGAGGCAGGGAGTGGGCGAGGGCGAGGTTGATGCAGGGAGAGGGTGAGGTTGATGCAGGGAGAGGGCAAGGGTGAGGGTGAGGCAGGGAGCGGGCGAGGGCGAGGGTGAGGCAGGGAGAGGGCGAGGGTGAGGCAGGGAGAGGGCGATAGCATGGTAGGGAGAGGGTGAGGGTGAGGCAGGGAGAGGGAGAGGCAGGGAGAGGGCGAGTGTGAGGCAGGGAGAGGGTGAGGGTAAAGGCGAGGCAGGGAGATGGAGAGGGCGAGTGTGAGGCAGGGAGAGGGTGAGGGTAAAGGCGAGGCAGGGAGAGGGAGAGGGTGAGGGACAGATATGGAGAGGAAGAGGGCGAGGGAGAGGCAGGCAGAGTGTGAGGGCAAAGGAGAGTTAGGGTGAGGGAGAGGCAGGGAGAGGGCGAGGGCGAGGCAGGGAGAGGGCAAGGGTGAGACTGAGGGCGAGGTTGAGGCAGGGAGAGGGCGAGGCAGGACGAGGGCGAGGGTGAAACAGGCCGAGAGTGAGGCAGGGAGAGGGCGAAGGTGAGGCAGGGAGAGGGCAAGGGTGAGACTGAGGGCGAGGTTGAGGCAGTGAGAGGGCGAAACAGGCCGAGGGCGAGGCAGGGAGAGAGCGAGGGCGAATCAGGGTGAGGCAGGGAGACGGCGAGGATGAGGCAGGGAGAGTGTGAGGCAGGGAGAGGGCAAGGGCGAGTCACAGCGAGGGTGAGGGTGAAGGTGAGGCACAGCGAGGGAGAGGGTGAGGGCGAGGCTGGGGGAGGAAGAGGGCGAGGGCGAGGCAGGAAGAGGGTGAGGGCGAGGGAGAGGCACAGAGAGGGAGAGGGCGAGGGTGAGAAAGGGAGAGGGTGAGGCAGGGAGAGGAAGAGGGTGAGGGCGAGGCAGGGAGAGGGAGCGGGCAAGGGTGAGGCAGGGAGAGGGTGAGGGCAAGGTAGAGGTAGGGAGAGGAAGAGGGTGAGGGTGAGGCAGGTTGAGGGTGAGGCAGGGAGAGGGCGAGGGTGAGGCAGGGAGAGAGTGAGGGTGAGGCAGGGAGAGGGCGAGGCAGGGAGAGGGCGAGGGTGAGGGCGAGGCAGTACGAGGGTGAGGGCGAGGCAGGGAGAGGGCAAGGATGAGGCAGGGAGAGGGCAAGGGTGAGGCAGGGCGAGGGCGAGGCAGGGAGAGGGCGAGGATGAGGCAGGGAGAAGGCGAGGGCGAGGCAGGGAGAGGGCAAGGGTGAGGGCAAGGGTGGGCGAGGGCGAATCAGTGTGAAGGCGAGGGCAGGCAAGGGCGAGGCAGGGCAAGGGCGATGTGGGGAGTGGGCGAAGGCGGGGGAATGGTGAGGGCAAGGAGGGGCAAGGGCGAGGGTGAGGCAGGGAGAGGCAGGGAAAGGGCGAGGCTGAGGCAGGGAGCGGGCAAGCGTGAGGCAGGGAGAGGGTGAGGGTGAGGCAGGGAGAGGGTGAGGTTGAGGCAGGGAGAGGGTGAGAGTGTGGTAGGGAGAGGGTGAGGGTTAGGCAGGGAGAGGGAGAGGCAGGGAGAGGGCGAGTGTGAGGCATGGTGAGGGTGAGGGTAAAGGTGAGGCAGGAAGAGGGAGAGGGTGAGGGACAGATAAGGAGAGGAAGAGGGCAAGGGTGAGGCAGGGAGAGGGCGAGGCAGGGAGATGCAGAGGGCGAGGCAGGGAGAGGGAGAGAGTGAGGGAGAGGCACAGAGAGAGCGAGGGCAAAGCAGGGAGAGGGAGAGGGTGAGGGACAGATAAGGAGTGGAAGAGGGCGAGGGTGAGGCAGGGAGAGGGCGAGACAGGGAGATGGAGAGGGCGAGGCAGGGAGAGGGAGAGAGTGAGGGAGAGGCACAGAGAGGGTGAGGGCGAGGCAGGGAGAGGAAGAGGTTGAGGGTGAGGCAGGGAGAGGGCGTGGGCGAGTCAGGGAGAGGGCAAGGGCGAGTGTGAGACAGGGAGAGCGTGATTGCGAGGCAGGGAGAGGGCGAGGGAGAGTTAGGGAGAGGGCGAGGCAGGGTGAGGGCGAGGCAGGGTGAGGGCGAGTGCAAGGCAGGGAGAGGGTGAGGCAGGGAGAGTGCAAGGGCGAGGCAGGGCGAGGGTGAGGAAGAGGTAGGGAGAGGTCGAGGGAGAGGCAGGGAGAGGGTGAGGTTGAGGCAGGGAGAGGGTGAGAGTGTGGTAGGGAGAGGGTGAGGGTGAGGCAGGGAGAGGGAGAGGCAGGGAGAGGGTGAGTGCGAGGCAGGGAGAGGGCGAGGGCGAGGCAGCGAGAGGGTGAGGCAGGGCGAGGGTGAGGGTGAAGCAGGATGAGGGCGAGGAAGGGAGAGGGCGAGGGCAAGGCTGGTAGAGGAAGAGGGCGAGGGTGAGGCATGGAGAGGGCAAAGCAGGGCGAGGGCAAGGGCGAGGCAGGGAGAGGATGAGGGCGAGGAAGTCGTAGGGAGACAAAGTGGGAGAGGGCGAGGCAGGGTGAGGGCGAGGCAGGGAGAGGGTGAGGGTGAGGCAGGGAGAGGGCGAGGCAGGGAGAGGGCGAGGGTGAGGGCGAGGCAGGGCAAGGGTGAGGTCGAGGCAGGGAGAGGGCGAGGATGAGGCAGGGAGAAGGCGAGGGCGAGGCAGGGAGAAGGCGAGGGCGAGGCAGGGAGAGGGCAAGGGTGAGGGCAATGTCGGGCGAGGGCGAATCAGTGTGAAGGCGAGGGCAGGCAAGGGCGAGGCAGGGCAAGGGCGATGTGGGGAGAGGGTGAAGGCAGGGGAATGGTGAGGGCAAGGAGGGGCGAGGGTGAGGGTGAGGCAGGGAGAGGCAGGGAAAGGGCGAGGGTGAGGCAGGGAGTGGGCAAGGGTGAGGCAGGGAGAGGGTGAGGGTGAGGCAGGGAGAGGGCGAGGTTGAGGCAAGGAGAGGGAGAGGGCGAGGCAGGGAGAGGGTGAGGGTGAGGCAGGGAGAAGGTGAGGAAGAGGTAGGGAGAGGTCGAGGGAGAGGCAGGGAGAGGGCGATAGCATGGTAGGGAGAGGGTGAGGGTGAGGCAGGGAGAGGGAGAGGCAGGGAGAGGGCGAGTGTGAGGCAGGGAGAGGGTGAGGGTAAAGGCGAGGCAGGGAGAGGGAGAGGGCGAGGGACAGATAAGGAGAGGAAGAGGGCGAGGGAGAGGCAGGGAGAGGATGAGGGTGAGGAAGAGGTAGGGATACAAAGAGGGCAAGGGCGAGGCAAAGAGAGGGAGAGGGTGAGGCAGGGTGAGGGCGAGGCAGGGAGAGGGCGAGGTTGATGCAGGGAGAGGGTGAGGGTGAGGCAGAGAGAGGGAGAGGGCGAGGCAGGGCGAGAGCGAGGCAGGGAGAGGGTGAGGCTGATGCAGGGAGAGGGTGAGGGTGAGGGTGAGGCAGGGAGCAGGTGAGGGCGAGGGTAAGGCAGGGAGAGGGTGAGGTTGATGCAGGGAGAGGGCGAGGGCGAGGTTGATGCAGGGAGAGGGTGATGTTGATGCAGGGAGAGGGCGAGGGTGAGGGTGAGGCAGGAAGTGGGTGAGGGCGAGGGTGAGGCAGGGAGAGGGCGAGGGTGAGGCAGGGAGAGGGAGAGGGCAAGTGCAAGGCAGGCAGAGTGTGAGGGCGAGGGAGAGGTAGGGAGAGGAAGAGGCCAAGGGCTAGGCAGGGAGAGGGCGAGGGAGAGGTAGGGAGAGGGCGAGGCAGAGTTAGGGTGAGGGAGAGGCAGGGAGAGGGCGAGGGCGAGGCAGGGAGAGGGCAAGGGTGAGACTGAGGGCGAGGTTGAGGCAGGGAGAGGGCGAGGGTGAGGCAGGGAGCGGGCAAGGGTGAGGCAGGGAGAGGGTGAGGGTGAAGCAGGGAGAGGGTGAGGTTGAGGCAAGGAGAGGGAGAGGGTGAGGCAGGGAGAGGGTGAGGGTGAGGCAGGGAGAAGGTGAGGAAGAGGTAGGGAGAGGTCGAGGGAGAGGCAGGGAGAGGGCGAGGTTGAGGCAGGGAGAGGGCGAGAGCGTGGTAGGGAGAGGGCGAGGGTGAGGCAGGGAGAGGCAGGGAGAGGGCGAGTATGAGGCAGGGAGAGGGCGAGTGTGAGGCAGGGAGATGGTGAGGGCAAGGGCGAGGCAGGGAGAGGGAGAGGGCGAGGGAGAGGCAGGGAGAGGATGAGGGCGAGGAAGAGGTAGGGAGACAAAGAGGACAAGGGCGAGGCAGAGAGAGGGAGAGGGCGAGGCAGGGTGAGGGCGAGGCAGGGAGAGGGTGAGGTTGATGCAGGGAGAGGGAGAGGGCGAGGCAGGGCGAGAGCGAGGCAGGGAGAGGGTGAGGTTGATGCAGGGAGAGGGTGAGGGTGAGGCAGGGAGCGGGTGAGGGCAAGGGTGAGGCGGGGAGAGGGTGAGGTTGATGCAGGGAGTGGGCGATGGTGAGGCAGGGAGTGGGCGAGGGCGAGGTTGATGCAGGGAGAGGGTGAGGTTGATGCAGGGAGAGGGCAAGGGTGAGGGTGAGGCAGGGAGCGGGCGAGGGCGAGGGTGAGGCAGGGAGAGGGCGAGGGTGAGGCAGGGAGAGGGCGATAGCATGGTAGGGAGAGGGTGAGGGTGAGGCAGGGAGAGGGAGAGGCAGGGAGAGGGCGAGTTTGAGGCAGGGAGAGGGTGAGGGTAAAGGCGAGGCAGGGAGATGGAGAGGGCGAGTGTGAGGCAGGGAGAGGGTGAGGGTAAAGGCGAGGCAGGGAGGAGGGAGAGGGTGAGGGACAGATATGGAGAGGAAGAGGGCGAGGGAGAGGCAGGCAGAGTGTGAGGGCAAAGGAGAGTTAGGGTGAGGGAGAGGCAGGGAGAGGGCGAGGGCGAGGCAGGGAGAGGGCAAGGGTGAGACTGAGGGCGAGGTTGAGGCAGGGAGAGGGCGAGGCAGGACGAGGGCGTGGGTGAAACAGGCCGAGGGTGAGGCAGGGAGAGGGCGAAGGTGAGGCAGGGAGAGGGCAAGGGTGAGACTGAGGGCGAGGTTGAGGCAGTGAGAGGGCGAAACAGGCCGAGGGCGAGGCAGGGAGAGAGCGAGGGCGAATCAGGGCGAGGCAGGGAGACGGTGAGGATGAGGCAGGGAGAGTGTGAGGCAGGGAGAGGGCAAGGGCGAGTCACAGCGAGGGTGAGGGTGAAGGTGAGGCACAGCGAGGGAGAGGGTGAGGGCGAGGCTGGGGGAGGAAGAGGGCGAGGGCGAGGCAGGAAGAGGGTGAGGGCGAGGGAGAGGCACAGAGAGGGAGAGGGCGAGGGTGAGAAAGGGAGAGGGTGAGGCAGGGAGAGGAAGAGGGTGAGGGCGAGGCAGGGAGAGGGAGCGGGCAAGGGGTGAGGCAGGGAGAGGGTGAGGGCAAGGTAGAGGTAGGGAGAGGAAGAGGGTGAGGGTGAGGCAGGTTGAGGGTGAGGCAGGGAGAGGGCAAGGGTGAGGCAGGGAGAGAGTGAGGGTGAGGCAGGGAGAGGGCGAGGCAGGGAGAGGGCGAGGGTGAGGGCGAGGCAGTACGAGGGTGAGGGCGAGGCAGGGAGAGGGCAAGGATGAGGCAGGGAGAGGGCAAGGGTGAGGCAGGGCGAGGGCGAGGCAGGGAGAGGGCGAGGATGAGGCAGGGAGAAGGCGAGGGCGAGGCAGGGAGAGGGCAAGGGTGAGGGCAAGGGTGGGCGAGGGCGAATCAGTGTGAAGGCGAGGGCAGGCAAGGGCGAGGCAGGGCAAGGGCGATGTGGGGAGTGGGCGAAGGCGGGGGAATGGTGAGGGCAAGGAGGGGCAAGGGCGAGGGTGAGGCAGGGAGAGGCAGGGAAAGGGCGAGGCTGAGGCAGGGAGCGGGCAAGCGTGAGGCAGGGAGAGGGTGAGGGTGAGGCAGGGAGAGGGTGAGGGTGAGGCAGGGCGAAGGTGAGGAAGAGGTAGGGAGAGGTCGAGGGAGAGGCAGGGAGAGGGTGAGGTTGAGGCAGGGAGAGGGTGAGAGTGTGGTAGGGAGAGGGTGAGGGTTAGGCAGGGAGAGGGAGAGGCAGGGAGAGGGCGAGTGTGAGGCATGGTGAGGGTGAGGGTAAAGGTGAGGCAGGAAGAGGGAGAGGGTGAGGGACAGATAAGGAGAGGAAGAGGGCAAGGGTGAGGCAGGGAGAGGGCGAGGCAGGGAGATGCAGAGGGCGAGGCAGGGAGAGGGAGAGAGTGAGGGAGAGGCACAGAGAGAGCGAGGGCAAGGCAGGGAGAGGGAGAGGGTGAGGGACAGATAAGGAGTGGAAGAGGGCGAGGGTGAGGCAGGGAGAGGGCGAGACAGGGAGATGGAGAGGGCGAGGCAGGGAGAGGGAGAGAGTGAGGGAGAGGCACAGAGAGGGTGAGGGCGAGGCAGGGAGAGGAAGAGGTTGAGGGTGAGGCAGGGAGAGGGCGTGGGCGAGTCAGGGAGAGGGCAAGGGCGAGTGTGAGACAGGGAGAGCGTGATTGCGAGGCAGGGAGAGGGCGAGGGAGAGTTAGGGAGAGGGCGAGGCAGGGTGAGGGCGAGGCAGGGTGAGGGCGAGTGCAAGGCAGGGAGAGGGTGAGGCAGGGAGAGTGCAAGGGCGAGGCAGGGCGAGGGTGAGGCAGGGCGAGGGTGAGGGTGAGGCAGGGCGAAGGTGAGGAAGAGGTAGGGAGAGGTCGAGGGAGAGGCAGGGAGAGGGTGAGGTTGAGGCAGGGAGAGGGTGAGAGTGTGGTAGGGAGAGGGTGAGGGTGAGGCAGGGAGAGGGAGAGGCAGGGAGAGGGCGAGTGTGAGGCATGGTGAGGGTGAGGGTAAAGGCGAGGCAGGGAGAGGGAGAGGGTGAGGGACAGATAAGGAGAGGAAGAGGGCAAGGGTGAGGCAGGGAGAGGGCGAGGCAGGGAGATGCAGAGGGCGAGGCAGGGAGAGGGAGAGAGTGAGGGAGAGGCACAGAGAGAGCGAGGGCAAGGCAGGGAGAGGGAGAGGGTGAGGGACAGATAAGGAGTGGAAGAGGGCGAGGGTGAGGCAGGGAGAGAGCGAGGGCGAGGCAGGGAGAGGGCGAGGGCGAGGTAGGGAGAGGGCGAGGGTGAGGCAGGGAGAGGGTGAGGCAGGGAGAGGGCGAGAGAGAGGGCGAGGCAGGGCGAGGGTGAGGCAGGAAGAGGGTGAGGCAGTGAGAGGGAGAGGGTGAGGCAGGGAGAGGGTGAGGCAGTGAGAGGGAGAGGGTGAGGCAGGGACAGGACGAGGCAGGGAGAGAGTGAGGGTGAATCAGTGAGAGGGCAAGGGTGAGGCAGGGAGAGGGTGAGTGCGAGGCAGGGCGAGGGATAGGCAGGGAGAAGGCGAGGGCGAGGCAGGGAGAAGGCGAGGGAGGGCGAGGCAGGGCGAGGGTGATGCAGGGACAGGACGAGGCAGGGAGAGAGCGAGGGCTAATCAGGGAGAGGGCGAGGCAGGCAGAGGGTGAGGATGAGGCAGGGCGAAGGCGAGGCAGGGAGAGGGCAAGGGTGAGGGCAAGGGCGAGGCACAGCGAGGGTGCGGGCAAGGTCAGGCGAGGGCAAGTCAGTGTGAAGGCGAGGGCAGGCATGCGCGAGGTAGGCTGAAGGCGAGACAGGGCGTGGGCGATGTGGGGAGAGGGCAAAGGTGGGGCAATGGTGAGGGCAAGGAGGGGCGAGGGCGAGGCAGGGAGAGGCAGGGAAAGGGCGAGGCAGGGAGAGGGTGAGCGTGAGGCAGGGAGAGGGTGAGCGTGAGGCAGGGAGAAGGTGAGGAAGAGGTAGGGAGAGGTCGAGGGAGAGGCAGGGAGAGGGCAAGAGCGTGGTAGGGAGGGGGTGAGGGTGAGGCAGGGAGAGGGAGAGGCAGGGAGAGGGCAAGTGTGAGGCAGGGAGAGGGTGAGGGTAAAGGCGAGGCAGGGAGAGGGAGAGGGCGAGGGACAGATAAGGAGAGGAAGAGGGCGAGGGTGAGGCAGGGAGAGGGCGAATCAGGGAGATGGAGAGGGCGAGGCAGGGAGAGGGAGAGGGCGAGGGACAGATAAGGAGAGGAAGAGGGCGAGGGTGAGGCAGGGAGTGGGCGAGGGTGAGGCTGGGAGAGGGTGAGGGAAAGGCAGGGAGAGGGTGAGGCAGGGAGATGGAGAGGGCGAGGCAGGGAGAGGGAGAGAGTGAGGGAGAGGCACAGAGAGGGCGAGGGTGAGGCAGGGAGAGGGAGAGGGTGAGGGCGAGGCTGGAAGAGGAAGAGGGTGAGGGTGAGGCAGGGAGAGGGTGAGGGCGAGGGAGAGGCACAGAGAGGGAGAGGGCGAGGCAGGGAGAGGAAGAGGTTGAGGGTGAGGCAGGGAGAGGGCGTGGGCGAGGCAGGGAGAGGGCAAGGGCAAGGCAGGGAGAGGATGAGGGTGAGGGCGAGGAAGAGGTAGGGGGAGGCAGGGAGAGGGTCAGTGTGAGGCAGTGCGAGGGCAAGGCAGGGAGAGGGTGAGTGTGAGACAGGGAGAGCGTGATTGCGAGGCAGGGAGAGGGCGAGGGAGAGTTAGGGAGAGGGTGAGGCAGGGTGAGGGCGAGGCAGGGCGAGGGCGAGGCAGGGAGAGGGTCAGTGTGAGGCAGTGCGAGGGCAAGGCAGGGAGAGGGTGAGGTTGAAGCAGGGAGAGGGTGAGGTTGAGCGAGAGGGCGAGAGCGAGATATGGTGAGGGCGAGGATGAGGCAGGGTGAGGGCGATGGCGAGGGAGGATGTGGGTGAGGCAGGGAGAGGGTGAGGGTGAGGCAGGTTGAGTGCGAGGCAGGGTGAGTGCGAGGCAGGGAGAGGGCATGGGTGAGGCAGGGAGAGGGCGTGGGCTAGGCAGGGAGACGGCGTGGGAGAGTGAGGGAGAGGGTGAGGGAGAGGCAGGGAGAGGGCAGGGGCGAGGCAGGGAGAGGGTATGGGCGAGTTAGGGAGAGGGCATGGGAGAGGCAAGGGAGAGGGCGTGGGAGAGGCAGGGAGAGGGGATGGGCGAGGCAGGGAGAGGGTGAGGGTGAGGCAGGGAGAGGGAGAGGGCAAGGGCGAGGCAGGGAGGAGGGCGAGTGTGAGGGAGAGGGAGAGGGCAAGGGAGAGGGAGAGGGCGATGCAGGGAGAGGGCGAGGGTGAGGCAGGGTGAGGGCGAGGGTGAGGCAGGGAGAGGGTGAGGGTGAGGCAGGGAGAAAGTGAGGAAGAGGTAGGGAGAGGTCGAGGGAGAGGCAGGGAGAGGGCGAGGTTGAGGCAGGGAGAGGGCGAGAGCGTGGTAGGGAGAGGGCGAGGGTGAGGCAGGGAGAGGCAGGGAGAGGGCGAGTGTGAGGCAGGGAGATGGTGAGGACAAGGGCGAGGCAGGGAGAGGGAGAGGGCGAGGGAGAGAAAAGGAGAGGGTGAGGGAGAGGCAGGGAGAGGGTGAGGGCGAGGCTGGGAGAGGAAGAGGGCAATGGTGAGGCAGGGAGAGGGTGAGGGCAAGGGGGAGGCACGGAGAGGGAGAGGGTGAGGGTGAGATAGGGGGAGGGCGAGGGCGAGGCAGGGAGAGGAAGAGGGTGAGGGTGAGGTAGGGAGAGGGCGAGGCAGAGAGAGGGAGAGAGCAAGGGCGAGGCAGGGAGAGGGCGAGGGACAGATAAGGAGAGGAAGAGGGTGAGGGTGAGGCGTGGAGAGGGTGAGGCAGGGAGAGGCAGAGGGTGAGGCAGGGAGAGGGTGAGGGAGAGGCACAGAGAGGGCAAGGGCAAGGCAGGGAGAGGGTGAGGGCGAGGCTGGAAGAGGCAGAGGGTGAGGGTGAGGCAGGGAGAGGGTGATTGTGAGGCAGGGAGAGGGTGAGGAAGAGTTAGGGAGAGGGTGATGGAGAGGCTGGGTGAGGGCGAGGTAGGGAGAGGACGATGTGGGGAGAGGGCGAAGGCGGGGGAATGGTGAGGGCAAGGAGGGGCGAGGGCGAGGGTGAGGCAGGGAGAGGCAGGGAAAGGACGAGGGCGAGTGTGAGACAGGGAGAGCGTGATTGCGAGGCAGGGAGAGGGCGAGGGAGAGTTAAGGAGAGGGCAAGGGCGAGGCAGGGAGAGGGTGAGTGCGAGGCAGGGAGAGGGCGAGGGAGAGTTAAGGAGAGGGTGAGGCAGTGCGAGGGCAAGGTAGGGATAGGGTGAGGCAGGGAGAGGGTGAGTGTGAGGCAGTGCGAGGGCGAGGCAGGGAGAGTGTGAGACAGGGAGAGCGTGATTACGAGGCAGGGAGAGGGTGAGGGAGAGTTAGGGAGAGGGCGAGGCAGGGTGAGGGCAAGGCAGGGTGAGGGCGAGGCAGGGGGAGGGTGAGTGCGAGGCAGGGAGAGGGTGAGGCAGGGAGAGTGTGAGGGCGAGGCAGCATGAGGGTGAGGCAGGGCGAGGGCAAGGGTGAGGCAGGGCGAAGGCAAGGGAGAGGCAGGGAGAGGGCAAGGTTGAGGCAGGGAGAGGGCAACGGTGAGGCAGGGTGAGGGCGATGGCGAGGGAGGATGTGGGCGAGGCAGGGAGAGGGTGAGGGTGAGGCAGGATGAGTGCGAGGCAGGGAGAGGGCATGGGCGAGGCAGTGAGAGGGCGTGGGCTAGGCAGGGAGAGGGCGTGGGAGAGTTAGGGAGAGGGTGAGGGAGAGGCAGGGAGAGGGCAAGGAGAGGGCAGGGGCGAGGCAGCGAGAGGGTATGGGCGAGTTAGGGAGAGGGCGTGGGAGAGACAGGGAGAGGGCGTGGGAGAGGCAGGGAGAGGTCAAGGATGAGGCAGGGAGAGGGAGAGGGCAAAGGCGAGGCAGGGAGAGGGTGAGTGCGAGGGAGAGGGAGAGGGAGAGGGCGATGCAGGGAGAGGTCGAGGGCGAGGCAGGATGAGGGCGAGGAAGGGAGAGGGCGAGGGCAAGGCTGTTAGAGGAAGAGGGCGAGGGTGAAGCAGGGAGAGGGTAAAGCAGGGCGAGGGCAAGGGCGAGGCAGGGAGAGGATGAGGGCGAGGAAGTGGTAGGGAGACAAAGAGGGAGAGGGCGAGGCAGGGTGAGGGCGAGGCAGGGAGAGGGCGAGGGTGAGGCAGGGAGAGGGCGAGGCAGGGAGAGGGTGAGGGTGAGGGTGAGGCAGGGCGAGGGTGATGTCGAGGCAGGGAGAGGGCGAGGATGAGGCAGGGAGAAGGCAAGGGCGAGGCAGGGTGAGGGCAAGGTCGGGCGAGGGTGAATCAGTGTGAATGCGAGGGCAGGCAAGGGCGAGGCAGGGCAAGGGCGATGTGGGGAGAGGGCGAAGGCAGGGGAATGGTGAGGGCAAGGAGGGGCGAGGGTGAGGGTGAGGCAGGGAGAGGCAGGGAAAGGGCGAGGGTGAGGCAGGGAGCGGGCAAGGGTGAGGCAGGGAGAGGGTGAGGGTGAGGCAGGGAGAGGACGAGGTTGAGGCAAGGAGAGGGAGAGGGCGAGGCAGGGAGAGGGTGAGGGTGAGGCAGGGAGAAGGTGAGGAAGAGGTAGGGAGAGGTCGAGGGAGAGGCAGGGAGACGGCGAGGTTGAGGCAGGGAGAGGGCGAGAGCGTGGTAGGGAGAGGGCGAGGGTGAGGCAGGGAGAGGCAGGGAGAGGGCGAGTGTGAGGCAGGGAGATGGTGAGGGAAAGGGCGAGGCAGGGAGAGGGAGAGGGCGAGGGAGAGGCAGGGAGAGGATGAGGGCGAGGAAGAGGTAGGGAGACAAAGAGGACAAGGGCGAGGCAGAGAGAGGGAGAGGGTGAGGCAGGGTGAGGGCGAGGCACGGAGAGGGCAAGGTTGATGCAGGGAGAGGGTGAGGGTGAGGCAGAGAGAGGGAGAGGGCGAGGCAGGGCAAGAGCGAGGCAGGGAGAGGGTGAGGTTGATGCAGGGAGAGGGTGAGGGTGAGGGGTGAGGCAGGGAGCGGGTGAGGGCAAGGGTGAGGCAGGGAGAGGGTGAGTGTGAGGGAGAGGGAGAGGGAGTGGGCGATGCAGGGAGAGGTCGAGGGCGAGGCAGGATGAGGGCGAGGAAGGGAGAGGGCGAGGGCAAGGCTGAGGCGGGGAGAGGGTGAGGTTGATGCAGGGAGTGGGCGATGGTGAGGCAGGGAGTGGGGCGAGGGCGAGGTTGATGCAGGGAGAGGGTGAGGTTGATGCAGGGAGAGGGCAAGGGTGAGGGTGAGGCAGGGAGCGGGCGAGGGCGAGGGTGAGGCAGGGAGAGGGCGAGGGTGAGGCAGGGAGAGGGCGATAGTGTGGTAGGGAGAGGGTGAGGGAGGGAGAGGGAGAGGCAGGGAGAGGGCGAGTGTGAGGCAGGGAGAGGGTGAGGGTAAAGGCGAGGCAGGGAGATGGAGATGGCGAGTGTGAGGCAGGGAGAGGGTGAGGGTAAAGGCGAGGCAGGGAGAGGGAGAGGGTGAGGGACAGATATGGAGAGGAAGAGGGCGAGGGAGAGTTAGGGTGAGGGAGAGGCAGGGAGAGGGCGAGGGCGAGGCAGGGAGAGGGCAAGGGTGAGACTGAGGGCGAGGTTGAGGCAGGGAGAGGGCGAGGCAGGACGAGGGCGAGGGTGAAACAGGCCGAGGGTGAGGCAGGGAGAGGGCGAAGGTGAGGCAGGAAGAGGGTGAGGACGGGCAGGAAGAGGGTGAGGACGGGCAGGGAGAGGGCGAGGGCAAGGCAGGGAGAGGGCGAGGCAGGGAAAGGCAGGGAGAAGGCGAGGGCGAGGCAGGGCGAGGGCGAGGCAGGGAGAAGGAGAGGGCAAGGCAGGGAGAGGTAGAGGGTGAGGCAGGGACAGGGCGAGGCAGGGAGAGAGCGAGGGCGAATCAGGGTGAGGCAGGCAGACGGCGAGGATGAGGCAGGGAGAGTGTGAGGCAGGGAGAGGGCAAGGGTGAGGCACAGCGAGGGTGAGGGTGAAGGTGAGGCACAGCGAGGGAGAGGGTGAGGGCGAGGCTGGGGGAGGAAGAGGGTGAGGGCGAGGCAGGAAGAGGGTGAGGGCGAGGGAGAGGCACAGAGAGGGAGAGGGCGAGGGTGAGAAAGGGAGAGGGTGAGGCAGGGAGAGGAAGAGGGTGAGGGCGAGGCAGGGAGAGAGAGCGGGCAAGGGTGAGGCAGGGAGAGGGTGAGGGCAAGGTAGAGGTAGGGAGAGGAAGAGGGCGAGGGCGAGGCAGGGTGAGGGTGAGGCAGGGAGAGGGCGAGGGTGAGGCAGGGAGAGAGTGAGGGTGAGGCAGGGAGAGGGCGAGGCAGGGAGAGGGCGAGGGTGAGGGCGAGGCAGGACGAGGGTGAGGGCGAGGCAGGGAGAGGGCAAGGATGAGGCAGGGAGAGGGCAAGGGTGAGGCAGGGCGAGGGCGAGGCAGGGAGAGGGCAAGGGTGAGGGCAAGGGCGGGCGAGGGCGAATCAGTGTGAAGGCGAGGGCAGGCAAGGGCGAGGCAGGGCAAGGGCAATGTGGGGAGAGGGCGAAGGCGGGGGAATGATGAGGGCAAGGAGGGGCGAGGGCGAGGGTGAGGCAGGGAGAGGCAGGGAAAGGGCGAGGCTGAGGCAGGGAGTGGGCAAGCGTGAGGCAGGGAGAGGGTGAGGGTGAGGCAGGGAGAGGGTGAGGGTGAGGCAGGGCGAAGATGAGGAAGAGGTAGGGAGAGGTCGAGGGAGCGGCAGGAAGAGGGTGAGGTTGAGGCAGGGAGAGGGTGAGAGTGTGGTAGGGAGAGGGTGAGGGTGAGGCGTGGAGAGGGTGAGGCAGGGAGAGGGTGAGGGAGAGGCACAGAGAGGGCAAGGGCAAGGCAGGGAGAGGGTGAGGGCGAGGCTGGAAGAGGCAGAGGGTGAGGGTGAGGCAGGGAGAGTGTGAGGGCGAGGTAGAGGTAGGGAGAGGAAGAGGGCGAGGGCGAGGCAGGGAGAGGGCGAGGGCGAGGGTGAGGGCGAGTGTGAGGCAGGGAGAGGGTGATTGTGAGGCAGGGAGAGGGTGAGGAAGAGTTAGGGAGAGGGTGAGGGAGAGGCTGGGTGAGGGCAAGGTAGGGAGAGGACGATGTGGGGAGAGGGCGAAGGCGGGGGAATGGTGAGGGCAAGGAGGGGCGAGGGCGAGGGTGAGGCAGGGAGAGGCAGGGAAAGGACGAGGGCGAGTGTGAGACAGGGAGAGCGTGATTGCGAGGCAGGGAGAGGGTGAGGGAGAGTTAAGGAGAGGGCAAGGGCGAGGCAGGGAGAGGGTGAGTGCGAGGCAGGGAGAGGGCGAGGGAGAGTTAAAGAGAGGGTGAGGCAGTGCGAGGGCAAGGCAGGGATAGGGTGAGGCAGGGAGAGGGTGAGTGTGAGGCAGTGCGAGGGCGAGGCAGGGAGAGTGTGAGACAGGGAGAGCGTGATTACGAGGCAGGGAGAGGGTGAGGGAGAGTTAGGGAGAGGGCGAGGCAGGGTGAGGGCAAGGCAGGGTGAGGGCGAGGCAGGGGGAGGGTGAGTGCGAGGCAGGGAGAGGTTGAGGCAGGGAGAGTGTGAGGGCGAGGCAGCATGAGGGTGAGGCAGGGCGAGGGCAAGGGTGAGGCAGGGCGAAGGCAAGGGAGAGGCAGGGAGAGGGCGAGGTTGAGGCAGGAAGAGGGCAACGGTGAGGCAGGGTGAGGGCGATGGCGAGGGAGGATGTGGGTGAGGCAGGGAGAGGGTGAGGGTGAGGCAGGATGAGTGCGAGGCAGGGAGAGGGCATGGGCGAGGCAGTGAGAGGGCGTGGGCTAGGCAGGGAGCGGGCGTGGGAGAGTTAGGGAGAGGGTGAGGGAGAGGCAGGGAGAGGGCAAGGAGAGGGCAGGGGCGAGGCAGCGAGAGGGTATGGGCGAGTTAGGGAGAGGGCGTGGGAGAGACAGGGAGAGGGCGTGGGAGAGGCAGGGAGAGGTCAAGCGTGAGGCAGGGAGAGGGAGAGGGCAAAGGCGAGGCAGGGAGAGGGTGAGTGCGAGGGAGAGGGAGAGGGAGAGGGCGATGCAGGGAGAGGTCGAGGGCGAGGCAGGATGAGGGCGAGGAAGGGAGAGGGCGAGGGCAAGGCTGTTAGAGGAAGAGGGCGAGGGTGAAGCAGGGAGAGGGTAAAGCAGGGCGAGGGCAAGGGCGAGGCAGGGAGAGGATGAGGGCGAGGAAGTGGTAGGGAGACAAAGAGGGAGAGGGCGAGGCAGGGTGAGGGCGAGGCAGGGAGAGGGCGAGGGTGAGGCAGGGAGAGGGCGAGGCAGGGAGAGGGTGAGGGTGAGGGCGAGGCAGGGCGAGGGTGATGTCGAGGCAGGGAGAGGGCGAGGATGAGGCAGGGAGAAGGCGAGGGCGAGGCAGGGTGAGGGCAAGGTCGGGCGAGGGTGAATCAGTGTGAAGGCGAGGGCAGGCAAGGGCGAGGCAGGGCAAGGGCGATGTGGGGAGAGGGCGAAGGCAGGGGAATGGTGAGGGCAAGGAGGGGCGAGGGTGAGGGTGAGGCAGGGAGAGGCAGGGAAAGGGTGAGGGTGAGGCAGGGAGCGGGTAAGGGTGAGGCAGGGAGAGGGTGAGGCTGAGGCAGGGAGAGGGCGAGGGTGAGGCAAGGAGAGGGAGAGGGCGAGGCAGGGAGAGGGTGAGGGTGAGGCAGGGAGAAGGTGAGGAAGAGGTAGGGAGAGGTCGAGGGAGAGGCAGGGAGAGGGTGAGGTTGAGGCAGGGAGAGGGCGAGAGCGTGGTAGGGAGAGGGCGAGGGTGAGGCAGGGAGAGGCAGGGAGAGGGCGAGTGTGAGGCAGGGAGATGGTGAGGGCAAGGGCGAGGCAGGGAGAGGGAGAGGGCGAGGGAGAGGCAGGGAGAGGATGAGGGCGAGGAAGAGGTAGGGAGACAAAGAGGACAAGGGCGAGGCAGAGAGAGGGAGAGGGTGAGGCAGGGTGAGGGTGAGGCAGGGAGAGGGCGAGGTTGATGCAGGGAGAAGGTGAGGGTGAGGCAGAGAGAGGGAGAGGGCGAGGCAGGGCGAGAGCGAGGCAGGGAGAGGGTGAGGTTGATGCAGGGAGAGGGTGAGGGTGAGGGTGAGGCAGGGAGCGGGTGAGGGCAAGGGTGAGGCAGGGAGAGGGTGAGTGTGAGGGAGAGGGAGAGGGAGAGGGCGATGCAGGGAGAGGTCGAGGGCGAGGCAGGATGAGGGCGAGGAAGGGAGAGGGCGAGGGCAAGGCTGTTAGAGGAAGAGGGCGAGGGTGAAGCAGGGAGAGGGTAAAGCAGGGCGAGGGCAAGGGCGAGGCAGGGAGAGGATGAGGGCGAGGAAGTGGTAGGGAGACAAAGAGGGAGAGGGCGAGGCAGGGTGAGGGCGAGGCAGGGAGAGGGCGAGGGTGAGGCAGGGAGAGGGCGAGGCAGGGAGAGTGTGAGGGTGAGGGCGAGGCAGTGCGAGGGTGAGGTCGAGGCAGGGAGAGGGCGAGGATGAGGCAGGGAGAAGGCGAGGGCAAGGCAGGGTGAGGGCAAGGTCAGGCGAGGGTGAATCAGTGTGAAGGCGAGGGCAGGCAAGGGCGAGGCAGGGCAAGGGCGATGTGGGGAGAGGGCGAAGGCAGGGGAATGGTGAGGGCAAGGAGGGGCGAGGGTGAGGGTGAGGCAGGGAGAGGCAGGGAAAGGGCGAGGGTGAGGCAGGGAGCGGGCAAGGGTGAGGCAGGGAGAGGGTGAGGGTGAGGCAGGGAGAGGGCGAGGTTGAGGCAAGGAGAGGGAGAGGGCGAGGCAGGGAGAGGGTGAGGGTGAGGCAGGGAGAAGGTGAGGAAGAGGTAGGGTGAGGTCGAGGGAGAGGCAGTGAGAGGGCGAGGTTGAGGCAGGGAGAGGGCGAGAGCGTGGTAGGGAGAGGGCGAGGGTGAGGCAGGGAGAGGCAGGGAGAGGGCGAGTGTGAGGCAGGGAGATGGTGAGGGCAAGGGCGAGGCAGGGAGAGGGAGAGGGCGAGGGAGAGGCAGGGAGAGGATGAGGGCGAGGAAGAGGTAGGGAGACAAAGAGGACAAGGGCGAGGCAGAGAGAGGGAGAGGGTGTGGCAGGGTGAGGGCGAGGCAGGGAGAGGGCGAGGTTGATGCAGGGAGAGGGTGAGGGTGAGGCAGAGAGAGGGAGAGGGCGAGGCAGGGCGAGAGCGAGGCAGGGAGAGGGTGAGGTTGATGCAGGGAGAGGGTGAGGGTGAGGGTGAGGCAGGGAGCGGGTGAGGGCAAGGGTGAGGCGGGGGAGAGGGTGAGGTTGATGCAGGGAGTGGGCGATGGTGAGGCAGGGAGTGGGCGAGGGCGAGGTTGATGCAGGGAGAGGGTGAGGTTGATGCAGGGAGAGGGCAAGGGTGAGGGTGAGGCAGGGAGCGGGCGAGGGCGAGGGTGAGGCAGGGAGAGGGCGAGGGTGAGGCAGGGAGAGGGCGATAGCGTGGTAGGGAGAGGGTGAGGGAGGGAGAGGGAGAGGCAGGGAGAGGGCGAGTGTGAGGCAGGGAGAGGGTGAGGGTAAAGGCGAGGCAGGGAGATGGAGATGGCGAGTGTGAGGCAGGGAGAGGGTGAGGGTAAAGGCGAGGCAGGGAGAGGGAGAGGGTGAGGGACAGATATGGAGAGGAAGAGGGCGAGGGAGAGTTAGGGTGAGGGAGAGGCAGGGAGAGGGCGAGGGCGAGGCAGGGAGAGGGCAAGGGTGAGACTGAGGGCGAGGTTGAGGCAGGGAGAGGGCGAGGCAGGACGAGGGCGAGGGTGAAACAGGCCGAGGGTGAGGCAGGGAGAGGGCGAAGGTGAGGCAGGAAGAGGGTGAGGACGGGCAGGAAGAGGGTGAGGACGGGCAGGGAGAGGGCGAGGGCAAGGCAGGGAGAGGGCGAGGCAGGGAAAGGCAGGGAGAAGGCGAGGGCGAGGCAGGGCGAGGGCGAGGCAGGGAGAAGGAGAGGGCAAGGCAGGGAGAGGTAGAGGGTGAGGCAGGGACAGGGCGAGGCAGGGAGAGAGCGAGGGCGAATCAGGGTGAGGCAGGCAGACGGCGAGGATGAGGCAGGGAGAGTGTGAGGCAGGGAGATTGCAAGGGTGAGGCACAGTGAGGGTGAGGGTGAAGGTGAGGCACAGCGAGGGAGAGGGTGAGGGCGAGGCTGGGGGAGGAAGAGGGTGAGGGCGAGGCAGGAAGAGGGTGAGGGCGAGGGAGAGGCACAGAGAGGGAGAGGGCGAGGGTGAGAAAGGGAGAGGGTGAGGCAGGGAGAGGAAGAGGGTGAGGGCGAGGCAGGGAGAGGGAGCGGGCAAGGGTGAGGCAGGGAGAGGGTGAGGGCAAGGTAGAGGTAGGGAGAGGAAGAGGGCGAGGGCGAGGCAGGGTGAGGGTGAGGCAGGGAGAGGGCGAGGGTGAGGCAGGGAGAGAGTGAGGGTGAGGCAGGGAGAGGGCGAGGCAGGGAGAGGGCGAGGGTGAGGGCGAGGCAGGACGAGGGTGAGGGCGAGGCAGGGAGAGGGCAAGGATGAGGCAGGGAGAGGGCAAGGGTGAGGCAGGGCGAGGGCGAGGCAGGGAGAGGGCAAGGGTGAGGGCAAGGGCGGGCGAGGGCGAATCAGTGTGAAGGCGAGGGCAGGCAAGGGCGAGGCAGGGCAAGGGCAATGTGGGGAGAGGGCGAAGGCGGGGGAATGATGAGGGCAAGGAGGGGCGAGGGCGAGGGTGAGGCAGGGAGAGGCAGGGAAAGGGCGAGGCTGAGGCAGGGAGTGGGCAAGCGTGAGGCAGGGAGAGGGTGAGGGTGAGGCAGGGAGAGGGTGAGGGTGAGGCAGGGCGAAGATGAGGAAGAGGTAGGGAGAGGTCGAGGGAGCGGCAGGAAGAGGGTGAGGTTGAGGCAGGGAGAGGGTGAGAGTGTGGTAGGGAGAGGGTGAGGGTGAGGCGTGGAGAGGGTGAGGCAGGGAGAGGGTGAGGGAGAGGCACAGAGAGGGCAAGGGCAAGGCAGGGAGAGGGTGAGGGCGAGGCTGGAAGAGGCAGAGGGTGAGGGTGAGGCAGGGAGAGTGTGAGGGCGAGGTAGAGGTAGGGAGAGGAAGAGGGCGAGGGCGAGGCAGGGAGAGGGTGAGGGTGAGGCAGGGCGAAGATGAGGAAGAGGTAGGGAGAGGTTGAGGGAGATGCAGGAAGAGGGTGAGGTTGAGGCAGGGAGAGGGTGAGAGTGTGGTAGGGAGAGGGTGAGGGTGAGGCAGGGAGAGGGAGAGGCAGGGAGAGGGCGAGTGTGAGGCATGGTGAGGGTGAGGGTAAAGGCGAGGCAGGGAGAGGGAGAGGGAGAGGGACAGATAAGGAGAGGAAGAGGGCAAGGGTGAGGCAGGGAGAGGGCGAGGCAGGGAGATGCAGAGGGTGAGGCAGGGAGAGGGAGAGAGTGAGGGAGAGGCACAGAGAGGGCGAGGGCGAGGCAGGAGAGGGTGAGGGTGAGTGAGAGGCACAGAGAGGCAGAGGGTGAGGCAGGGAGAGGAAGAGGTTGAGGGTGAGGCAGGGAGAGGGCGTGGGCGAGTCAGGGAGAGGGCAAGGGCGAGTGTGAGACAGGGAGAGCGTGATTGCGAGGCAGGGAGAGGGTGAGGGAGAGTTAGGGAGAGGGCGAGGCAGGGTGAGGGCGAGGCAGGGTGAGGGCGAGTGCAAGGCAGGGAGTGGGTGAGGCACGGAGAGTGCAAGGGCGAGGCAGGGAGAGGGTGAGGCAGGGCGAGGGTGAGGGTGAGGCAGGGCGAAGGCAAGGGAGAGGCAGGGAGAAGGCGAGGTTGAAGCAGGGAGAGGGTGAGGTTGAGGGAGAGGGCGAGAGCATGATAGGGTGAGGGCGAGGATGAGGCAGGGGGAGGGCAACGGTGAGGCAGCAGGGTGAGGGTGATGGCGAGGGAGGATGTGGGTGAGGCAGGGTGAGGGTGAGGCAGGGTGAGTGCGAGGCAGGGAGAGGGCATGGGCGAGGCAGGGAGAGGGCGTGGGCTAGGCAGGGAGACGGCGTGGGAGAGTTAGGGAGAGGGTGAGTGAGAGGCAGGGAGAGGAGAGGGGCGAGGCAGGGAGAGGGTATGGGTGAGTTAGGGAGAGGGCGTGGGAGAGGCAGGGAGAGGGCGTGGGAGAGGCAGGGAGAGGGCGTGGGAGAGGCAGGGAGAGGGCGTGGGAGAGGCAGGGAGAGGGAGAGGGCAAAGGCGAGGCAGGGAGAGGGTGAGTGCGAGGGAGAGGGAGAGGGAGAGGGCGATGCAGGGAGAGGTCGAGGGCGAGGCAGGATGAGGGCGAGGAAGGGAGAGGGCGAGGGCAAGGCTGTTAGAGGAAGAGGGCGAGGGTGAAGCAGGGAGAGGGTAAAGCAGGGCGAGGGCAAGGGCGAGGCAGGGAGAGGATGAGGGCGAGGAAGTGGTAGGGAGACAAAGAGGGAGAGGGCGAGGCAGGGTGAGGGCGAGGCAGGGAGAGGGCGAGGGTGAGGCAGGGAGAGGGCGAGGCAGGGAGAGGGTGAGGGTGAGGGCGAGGCAGGGCGAGGGTGATGTCGAGGCAGGGAGAGGGCGAGGATGAGGCAGGGAGAAGGCGAGGGCGAGGCAGGGTGAGGGCAAGGTCGGGCGAGGGTGAATCAGTGTGAAGGCGAGGGCAGGCAAGGGCGAGGCAGGGCAAGGGCGATGTGGGGAGAGGGCGAAGGCAGGGGAATGGTGAGGGCAAGGAGGGGCGAGGGTGAGGGTGAGGCAGGGAGAGGCAGGGAAAGGGTGAGGGTGAGGCAGGGAGCGGGCAAGGGTGAGGCAGGGAGAGGGTGAGGGTGAGGCAGGGAGAGGGCGAGGGTGAGGCAAGGAGAGGGAGAGGGCGAGGCAGGGAGAGGGTGAGGGTGAGGCAGGGAGAAGGTGAGGAAGAGGTAGGGAGAGGTCGAGGGAGAGGCAGGGAGAGGGTGAGGTTGAGGCAGGGAGAGGGCGAGAGCGTGGTAGGGAGAGGGCGAGGGTGAGGCAGGGAGAGGCAGGGAGAGGGTGAGTGTGAGGCAGGGAGATGGTGAGGGCAAGGGCGAGGCAGGGAGAGGGAGAGGGCGAGGGAGAGGCAGGGAGAGGATGAGGGCAAGGAAGAGGTAGGGAGACAAAGAGGACAAGGGCGAGGCAGAGAGAGGGAGAGGGTGAGGCAGGGTGAGGGCGAGGCAGGGAGAGGGCGAGGTTGATGCAGGGAGAAGGTGAGGGTGAGGCAGAGAGAGGGAGAGGGCGAGGCAGGGCGAGAGCGAGGCAGGGAGAGGGTGAGGTTGATGCAGGGAGAGGGTGAGGGTGAGGGTGAGGCAGGGAGCGGGTGAGGGCAAGGGTGAGGCAGGGAGAGGGTGAGTGTGAGGGAGAGGGAGAGGGAGAGGGCGATGCAGGGAGAGGTCGAGGGCGAGGCAGGATGAGGGCGAGGAAGGGAGAGGGCGAGGGCAAGGCTGTTAGAGGAAGAGGGTGAGGGTGAAGCAGGGAGAGGGTAAAGCAGGGCGAGGGCAAGGGCGAGGCAGGGAGAGGATGAGGGCGAGGAAGTGGTAGGGAGACAAAGAGGGAGAGGGCGAGGCAGGGTGAGGGCGAGGCAGGGAGAGGGCGAGGGTGAGGCAGGGAGAGGGCGAGGCAGGGAGAGGGTGAGGGTGAGGGCGAGGCAGTGCGAGGGTGAGGTCGAGGCAGGGAGAGGGCGAGGATGAGGCAGGGAGAAGGCGAGGGCGAGGCAGGGTGAGGGCAAGGTCAGGCGAGGGTGAATCAGTGTGAAGGCGAGGGCAGGCAAGGGCGAGGCAGGGCAAGGGCGATGTGGGGAGAGGGCGAAGGCAGGGGAATGGTGAGGGCAAGGAGGGGCGAGGGTGAGGGTGAGGCAGGGAGAGGCAGGGAAAGGGCGAGGGTGAGGCAGGGAGCGGGCAAGGGTGAGGCAGGGAGAGGGTGAGGGTGAGGCAGGGAGAGGGCGAGGTTGAGGCAAGGAGAGGGAGAGGGCGAGGCAGGGAGAGGGTGAGGGTGAGGCAGGGAGAAGGTGAGGAAGAGGTAGGGTGAGGTCGAGGGAGAGGCAGTGAGAGGGCGAGGTTGAGGCAGGGAGAGGGCGAGAGCGTGGTAGGGAGAGGGCGAGGGTGAGGCAGGGAGAGGCAGGGAGAGGGCGAGTGTGAGGCAGGGAGATGGTGAGGGCAAGGGCGAGGCAGGGAGAGGGAGAGGGCGAGGGAGAGGCAGGGAGAGGATGAGGGCGAGGAAGAGGTAGGGAGACAAAGAAGACAAGGGCGAGGCAGAGAGAGGGAGAGGGTGAGGCAGGGTGAGGGCGAGGCAGGGAGAGGGCGAGGTTGATGCAGGGAGAGGGTGAGGGTGAGGCAGAGAGAGGGAGAGGGCGAGGCAGGGCGAGAGCGAGGCAGGGAGAGGGTGAGGTTGATGCAGGGAGAGGGTGAGGGTGAGGGTGAGGCAGGGAGCGGGTGAGGGCAAGGGTGAGGCGGGGAGAGGGTGAGGTTGATGCAGGGAGTGGGCGATGGTGAGGCAGGGAGTGGGCGAGGGCGAGGTTGATGCAGGGAGAGGGTGAGGTTGATGCAGGGAGAGGGCAAGGGTGAGGGTGAGGCAGGGAGCGGGCGAGGGCGAGGGTGAGGCAGGGAGAGGGCGAGGGTGAGGCAGGGAGAGGGCGATAGCGTGGTAGGGAGAGGGTGAGGGAGGGAGAGGGAGAGGCAGGGAGAGGGCGAGTGTGAGGCAGGGAGAGGGTGAGGGTAAAGGCGAGGCAGGGAGATGGAGATGGCGAGTGTGAGGCAGGGAGAGGGTGAGGGTAAAGGCGAGGCAGGGAGAGGGAGAGGGTGAGGGACAGATATGGAGAGGAAGAGGGCGAGGGAGAGTTAGGGTGAGGGAGAGGCAGGGAGAGGGCGAGGGCGAGGCAGGGAGAGGGCAAGGGTGAGACTGAGGGCGAGGTTGAGGCAGGGAGAGGGCGAGGCAGGACGAGGGCGAGGGTGAAACAGGCCGAGGGTGAGGCAGGGAGAGGGCGAAGGTGAGGCAGGAAGAGGGTGAGGACGGGCAGGAAGAGGGTGAGGACGGGCAGGGAGAGGGCGAGGGCAAGGCAGGGAGAGGGCGAGGCAGGGAAAGGCAGGGAGAAGGCGAGGGCGAGGCAGGGCGAGGGCGAGGCAGGGAGAAGGAGAGGGCAAGGCAGGGAGAGGTAGAGGGTGAGGCAGGGACAGGGCGAGGCAGGGAGAGAGCGAGGGCGAATCAGGGTGAGGCAGGCAGACGGCGAGGATGAGGCAGGGAGAGTGTGAGGCAGGGAGAGGGCAAGGGTGAGGCACAGCGAGGGTGAGGGTGAAGGTGAGGCACAGCGAGGGAGAGGGTGAGGGCGAGGCTGGGGGAGGAAGAGGGTGAGGGCGAGGCAGGAAGAGGGTGAGGGCGAGGGAGAGGCACAGAGAGGGAGAGGGCGAGGGTGAGAAAGGGAGAGGGTGAGGCAGGGAGAGGAAGAGGGTGAGGGCGAGGCAGGGAGAGGGAGCGGGCAAGGGTGAGGCAGGGAGAGGGTGAGGGCAAGGTAGAGGTAGGGAGAGGAAGAGGGCGAGGGCGAGGCAGGGTGAGGGTGAGGCAGGGAGAGGGCGAGGGTGAGGCAGGGAGAGAGTGAGGGTGAGGCAGGGAGAGGGCGAGGCAGGGAGAGGGCGAGGGTGAGGGCGAGGCAGGATGAGGGTGAGGGCGAGGCAGGGAGAGGGCAAGGATGAGGCAGGGAGAGGGCAAGGGTGAGGCAGGGCGAGGGCGAGGCAGGGAGAGGGCAAGGGTGAGGGCAAGGGCGGGCGAGGGCGAATCAGTGTGAAGGCGAGGGCAGGCAAGGGCGAGGCAGGGCAAGGGCAATGTGGGGAGAGGGCGAAGGCGGGGGAATGATGAGGGCAAGGAGGGGCGAGGGCGAGGGTGAGGCAGGGAGAGGCAGGGAAAGGGCGAGGCTGAGGCAGGGAGTGGGCAAGCATGAGGCAGGGAGAGGGTGAGGGTGAGGCAGGGAGAGGGTGAGGGTGAGGCAGGGCGAAGATGAGGAAGAGGTAGGGAGAGGTCGAGGGAGCGGCAGGAAGAGGGTGAGGTTGAGGCAGGGAGAGGGTGAGAGTGTGGTAGGGAGAGGGTGAGGGTGAGGCGTGGAGAGGGTGAGGCAGGGAGAGGGTGAGGGAGAGGCACAGAGAGGGCAAGGGCAAGGCAGGGAGAGGGTGAGGGCGAGGCTGGAAGAGGCAGAGGGTGAGGGTGAGGCAGGGAGAGGGTGAGGGCGAGGTAGAGGTAGGGAGAGGAAGAGGGCGAGGGCGAGGCAGGGAGAGGGTGAGGGTGAGGCAGGGCGAAGATGAGGAAGAGGTAGGGAGAGGTTGAGGGAGATGCAGGAAGAGGGTGAGGTTGAGGCAGGGAGAGGGTGAGAGTGTGGTAGGGAGAGGGTGAGGGTGAGGCAGGGAGAGGGAGAGGCAGGGAGAGGGCGAGTGTGAGGCATGGTGAGGGTGAGGGTGAAGGCGAGGCAGGGAGAGGGAGAGGGAGAGGGACAGATAAGGAGAGGAAGAGGGCAAGGGTGAGGCAGGGAGAGGGCGAGGCAGGGAGATGCAGAGGGCGAGGCAGGGAGAGGGAGAGAGTGAGGGAGAGGCACAGAGAGGGCGAGGGCGAGGCAGGAGAGGGTGAGGGTGAGTGAGAGGCACAGAGAGGCAGAGGGTGAGGCAGGGAGAGGAAGAGGTTGAGGGTGAGGCAGGGAGAGGGCGTGGGCGAGTCAGGGAGAGGGCAAGGGCGAGTGTGAGACAGGGAGAGCGTGATTGCGAGGCAGGGAGAGGGCGAGGGAGAGGGAGAGTTAGGGAGAGGGCGAGGCAGGGTGAGGGCGAGGCAGGGTGAGGGCGAGTGCAAGGCAGGGAGTGGGTGAGGCACGGAGAGTGCAAGGGCGAGGCAGGGAGAGGGTGAGGCAGGGCGAGGGTGAGGGTGAGGCAGGGCGAAGGCAAGGGAGAGGCAGGGAGAAGGCGAGGTTGAAGCAGGGAGAGGGTGAGGTTGAGGGAGAGGGCGAGAGCATGATAGGGTGAGGGCGAGGATGAGGCAGGGAGAGGGCGAGGATGAGGCAGGGAGAAGGCGAGGGCGAGGCAGGGTGAGGGGAAGGTCGGGCGAGGGTGAATCAGTGTGAAGGCGAGGGCAGGCAAGGGCGAGGCAGGGCAAGGGCGATGTGGGGAGAGGGCGAAGGCAGGGGAATGGTGAGGGCAAGGAGGGGCGAGGGTGAGGGTGAGGCAGGGAGAGGCAGGGAAAGGGTGAGGGTGAGGCAGGGAGCGGGCAAGGGTGAGGCAGGGAGAGGGTGAGGGTGAGGCAGGGAGAGGGCGAGGGTGAGGCAAGGAGAGGGAGAGGGCGAGGCAGGGAGAGGGTGAGGGTGAGGCAGGGAGAAGGTGAGGAAGAGGTAGGGAGAGGTCGAGGGAGAGGCAGGGAGAGGGTGAGGTTGAGGCAGGGAGAGGGCGAGAGCGTGGTAGGGAGGGCGAGGGTGAGGCAGGGAGAGGCAGGGAGAGGGTGAGTGTGAGGCAGGGAGATGGTGAGGGCAAGGGCGAGGCAGGGAGAGGGAGAGGGCGAGGGAGAGGCAGGGAGAGGATGAGGGCGACGAAGAGGTAGGGAGACAAAGAGGACAAGGGCGAGGCAGAGAGAGGGAGAGGGTGAGGCAGGGTGAGGGCGAGGCAGGGAGAGGGCGAGGTTGATGCAGGGAGAAGGTGAGGGTGAGGCAGAGAGAGGGAGAGGGCGAGGCAGGGCGAGAGCGAGGCAGGGAGAGGGTGAGGTTGATGCAGGGAGAGGGTGAGGGTGAGGGTGAGGCAGGGAGCGGGTGAGGGCAAGGGTGAGGCAGGGAGAGGGTGAGTGTGAGGGAGAGGGAGAGGGAGAGGGCGATGCAGGGAGAGGTCGAGGGCGAGGCAGGATGAGGGCGAGGAAGGGAGAGGGCGAGGGCAAGGCTGTTAGAGGAAGAGGGTGAGGGTGAAGCAGGGAGAGGGTAAAGCAGGGCGAGGGCAAGGGCGAGGCAGGGAGAGGATGAGGGCGAGGAAGTGGTAGGGAGACAAAGAGGGAGAGGGCGAGGCAGGGTGAGGGCGAGGCAGGGAGAGGGCGAGGGTGAGGCAGGGAGAGGGCGAGGCAGGGAGAGGGTGAGGGTGAGGGCGAGGCAGTGCGAGGGTGAGGTCGAGGCAGGGAGAGGGCGAGGATGAGGCAGGGAGAAGGCGAGGGCGAGGCAGGGTGAGGGCAAGGTCAGGCGAGGGTGAATCAGTGTGAAGGCGAGGGCAGGCAAGGGCGAGGCAGGGCAAGGGCGATGTGGGGAGAGGGCGAAGGCAGGGGAATGGTGAGGGCAAGGAGGGGCGAGGGTGAGGGTGAGGCAGGGAGAGGCAGGGAAAGGGCGAGGGTGAGGCAGGGAGCGGGCAAGGGTGAGGCAGGGAGAGGGTGAGGGTGAGGCAGGGAGAGGGCGAGGTTGAGGCAAGGAGAGGGAGAGGGCGAGGCAGGGAGAGGGTGAGGGTGAGGCAGGGAGAAGGTGAGGAAGAGGTAGGGTGAGGTCGAGGGAGAGGCAGTGAGAGGGCGAGGTTGAGGCAGGGAGAGGGCGAGAGCGTGGTAGGGAGAGGGCGAGGGTGAGGCAGGGAGAGGCAGGGAGAGGGCGAGTGTGAGGCAGGGAGATGGTGAGGGCAAGGGCGAGGCAGGGAGAGGGAGAGGGCGAGGGAGAGGCAGGGAGAGGATGAGGGCGAGGAAGAGGTAGGGAGACAAAGAGGACAAGGGCGAGGCAGAGAGAGGGAGAGGGTGAGGCAGGGTGAGGGCGAGGCAGGGAGAGGGCGAGGTTGATGCAGGGAGAGGGTGAGGGTGAGGCAGAGAGAGGGAGAGGGCGAGGCAGGGCGAGAGCGAGGCAGGGAGAGGGTGAGGTTGATGCAGGGAGAGGGTGAGGGTGAGGGTGAGGCAGGGAGCGGGTGAGGGCAAGGGTGAGGCGGGGAGAGGGTGAGGTTGATGCAGGGAGTGGGCGATGGTGAGGCAGGGAGTGGGCGAGGGCGAGGTTGATGCAGGGAGAGGGTGAGGTTGATGCAGGGAGAGGGCAAGGGTGAGGGTGAGGCAGGGAGCGGGCGAGGGCGAGGGTGAGGCAGGGAGAGGGCGAGGGTGAGGCAGGGAGAGGGCGATAGCGTGGTAGGGAGAGGGTGAGGGAGGGAGAGGGAGAGGCAGGGAGAGGGCGAGTGTGAGGCAGGGAGAGGGTGAGGGTAAAGGCGAGGCAGAGAGATGGAGATGGCGAGTGTGAGGCAGGGAGAGGGTGAGGGTAAAGGCGAGGCAGGGAGAGGGAGAGGGTGAGGGACAGATATGGAGAGGAAGAGGGCGAGGGAGAGTTAGGGTGAGGGAGAGGCAGGGAGAGGGCGAGGGCGAGGCAGGGAGAGGGCAAGGGTGAGAGTGAGGGCGAGGTTGAGGCAGGGAGAGGGCGAGGCAGGACGAGGGCGAGGGTGAAACAGGCCGAGGGTGAGGCAGGGAGAGGGCGAAGGTGAGGCAGGAAGAGGGTGAGGACGGGCAGGAAGAGGGTGAGGACGGGCAGGGAGAGGGCGAGGGCAAGGCAGGGAGAGGGCGAGGCAGGGAAAGGCAGGGAGAAGGCGAGGGCGAGGCAGGGCGAGGGCGAGGCAGGGAGAAGGAGAGGGCAAGGCAGGGAGAGGTAGAGGGTGAGGCAGGGACAGGGCGAGGCAGGGAGAGAGCGAGGGCGAATCAGGGTGAGGCAGGCAGACGGCGAGGATGAGGCAGGGAGAGTGTGAGGCAGGGAGAGGGCAAGGGTGAGGCACAGCGAGGGTGAGGGTGAAGGTGAGGCACAGCGAGGGAGAGGGTGAGGGCGAGGCTGGGGGAGGAAGAGGGTGAGGGCGAGGCAGGAAGAGGGTGAGGGCGAGGGAGAGGCACAGAGAGGGAGAGGGCGAGGGTGAGAAAGGGAGAGGGTGAGGCAGGGAGAGGAAGAGGGTGAGGGCGAGGCAGGGAGAGGGAGCGGGCAAGGGTGAGGCAGGGAGAGGGTGAGGGCAAGGTAGAGGTAGGGAGAGGAAGAGGGCGAGGGCGAGGCAGGGTGAGGGTGAGGCAGGGAGAGGGCGAGGGTGAGGCAGGGAGAGAGTGAGGGTGAGGCAGGGAGAGGGCGAGGCAGGGAGAGGGCGAGGGTGAGGGCGAGGCAGGACGAGGGTGAGGGCGAGGCAGGGAGAGGGCAAGGATGAGGCAGGGAGAGGGCAAGGGTGAGGCAGGGCGAGGGCGAGGCAGGGAGAGGGCAAGGGTGAGGGCAAGGGCGGGCGAGGGCGAATCAGTGTGAAGGCGAGGGCAGGCAAGGGCGAGGCAGGGCAAGGGCAATGTGGGGAGAGGGCGAAGGCGGGGGAATGATGAGGGCAAGGAGGGGCGAGGGCGAGGGTGAGGCAGGGAGAGGCAGGGAAAGGGCGAGGCTGAGGCAGGGAGTGGGCAAGCGTGAGGCAGGGAGAGGGTGAGGGTGAGGCAGGGAGAGGGTGAGGGTGAGGCAGGGCGAAGATGAGGAAGAGGTAGGGAGAGGTCGAGGGAGCGGCAGGAAGAGGGTGAGGTTGAGGCAGGGAGAGGGTGAGAGTGTGGTAGGGAGAGGGTGAGGGTGAGGCGTGGAGAGGGTGAGGCAGGGAGAGGGTGAGGGAGAGGCACAGAGAGGGCAAGGGCAAGGCAGGGAGAGGGTGAGGGCGAGGCTGGAAGAGGCAGAGGGTGAGGGTGAGGCAGGGAGAGGGTGAGGGCGAGGTAGAGGTAGGGAGAGGAAGAGGGCGAGGGCGAGGCAGGGAGAGGGTGAGGGTGAGGCAGGGCGAAGATGAGGAAGAGGTAGGGAGAGGTTGAGGGAGATGCAGGAAGAGGGTGAGGTTTAGGCAGGGAGAGGGTGAGAGTGTGGTAGGGAGAGGGTGAGGGTGAGGCAGGGAGAGGGAGAGGCAGGGAGAGGGCGAGTGTGAGGCATGGTGAGGGTGAGGGTAAAGGCGAGGCAGGGAGAGGGAGAGGGAGAGGGACAGATAAGGAGAGGAAGAGGGCAAGGGTGAGGCAGGGAGAGGGCGAGGCAGGGAGATGCAGAGGGCGAGGCAGGGAGAGGGAGAGAGTGAGGGAGAGGCACAGAGAGGGCGAGGGCGAGGCAGGAGAGGGTGAGGGTGAGTGAGAGGCACAGAGAGGCAGAGGGTGAGGCAGGGAGAGGAAGAGGTTGAGGGTGAGGCAGGGACAGGGCGTGGGCGAGTCAGGGAGAGGGCAAGGGCGAGTGTGAGACAGGGAGAGCGTGATTGCGAGGCAGGGAGAGGGCGAGGGAGAGTTAGGGAGAGGGCGAGGCAGGGTGAGGGCGAGGCAGGGTGAGGGCGAGTGCAAGGCAGGGAGTGGGTGAGGCACGGAGAGTGCAAGGGCGAGGCAGGGAGAGGGTGAGGCAGGGTGAGGGTGAGGGTGAGGCAGGGCGAAGGCAAGGGAGAGGCAGGGAGAAGGCGAGGTTGAAGCAGGGAGAGGGTGAGGTTGAGGGAGAGGGCGAGAGCATGATAGGGTGAGGGCGAGGATGAGGCAGGGGGAGGGCAACGGTGAGGCAGCAGGGTGAGGGTGATGGCGAGGGAGGATGTGGGTGAGGCAGGGAGAGGGTGAGGGTGAGGCAGGGTGAGTGCGAGGCAGGGAGAGGGCATGGGCGAGGCAGGGAGAGGGCGTGGGCTAGGCAGGGAGACGGCGTGGGAGAGTTAGGGAGAGGGTGAGTGAGAGGCAGGGAGAGGAGAGGGGCGAGGCAGGGAGAGGGTATGGGTGAGTTAGGGAGAGGGCGTGGGAGAGGCAGGGAGAGGGCGTGGGAGAGGCAGGGAGAGGGCAAGGGCAAGGCAGGGAGAGGGCGAGGGAGAGGGCGAGGGTGAGGGCGAGGGTGAGGGCAAGGGTGAGGGTGAGGGCGAGGCAGGGTGAGGGCGAGGCAGGGAGAGGGCGTGGGCCAGGGCAAGGCTGTTAGAGGAAGAGTGCGAGGGTGAGGCAGGGAGAGGGCAAAGCAGGGTGAGGGCAAGGGCGAGGCAGGGAGAGGATGAGGGCGAGGAAGAGGTAGGGAGACAAAGAGGACAAGGGCGAGGCAGAGAGAGGGAGAGGGTGAGGCAGGGTGAGGGCGAGGCAGGGAGAGTGCAAGGCAGGGAGAGGGTGAGGTTGATGCAGGGAGAGGGTGAGGGTGAGGCAGAGAGAGGGAGAGGGCGAGGCAGGGTGAGGGCAAGGGCAAGTGTGAGACAGGGAGAGCATGATTGCGAGGCAGGGAGAGGGTGAGGGAGAGTTAGGGAGAGGGCGAGGCAGGGTGAGGGTGAGGCAGGGTGAGGGCGAGGCAGGGCGAGGGTGAGGCAGGGAGAGGGTGAGTGCGAGGCAGGGAGAGGGCGAGGGCGAGGCAGCGAGAGGGTGAGGCAGGGCGAGGGTGAGGGTGAAGCAGGATGAGGGCGAGGAAGGGAGAGGGCGAGGGCAAGGCTGGTAGAGGAAGAGGGCGAGGGTGAGGCATGGAGAGGGCAAAGCAGGGCGAGGGCAAGGGCGTGGCAGGGAGAGGATGAGGGCGAGGAAGTCGTAGGGAGACAAAGTGGGAGAGGGCGAGGCAGGGTGAGGGCGAGGCAGGGAGAGGGTGAGGGTGAGGCAGGGAGAGGGCGAGGCAGGGAGAGGGCGAGGCAGGGAGAGGGCGAGGGTGAGGGCGAGGCAGGGCAAGGGTGAGGTCGAGGCAGGGAGAGGGCGAGGATGAGGCAGGGAGAAGGCGATGGCGAGGCAGGGAGAAGGCGAGGGCGAGGCAGTGAGAGGGCAAGGGTGAGGGCAATGTCGGGCGAGGGCAAATCAGTGTGAAGGCGAGGGCAGGCAAGGGCGAGGCAGGGCAAGGGCGATGTGGGGAGAGGGCGAAGGCAGGGGAATGGTGAGGGCAAGGAGGGGCGAGGGTGAGGGTGAGGCAGGGAGAGGCAGGGAAAGGGCGAGGGTGAGGCAAGGAGAGGGAGAGGGCGAGGCAGGGAGAGGGTGAGGGTGAGGCAGGGAGAAGGTGAGGAAGAGGTAGGGAGAGGTCGAGGGAGAGGCAGGGAGAGGGCGATAGCATGGTAGGGAGAGGGTGAGGGTGAGGCAGGGAGAGGGAGAGGCAGGGAGAGGGCGAGTGTGAGGCAGGGAGAGGGTGAGGGTAAAGGCGAGGCAGGGAGAGGGAGAGGGCGAGGGAGAGATAAGGAGAGGAAGAGGGCGAAGGAGAGGCAGGGAGAGGATGAGGGTGAGGAAGAGGTAGGGATACAAAGAGGGCAAGGGCGAGGCAAAGAGAGGGAGAGGGTGAGGCAGGGTGAGGGCAAGGCAGGGAGAGGGCGAGGTTGATGCAGGGAGAGGGTGAGGGTGAGGCAGAGAGAGGGAGAGGGCGAGGCAGGGCGAGAGCGAGGCAGGGAGAGGGTGAGGCTGATGCAGGGAGAGGGTGAGGATGAGGGTGAGGCAGGGAGCAGGTGAGGGCGAGGGTAAGGCAGGGAGAGGGTGAGGTTGATGCAGGGAGAGGGCGAGGGTGAGGCAGGGAGTGGGCGAGGGCGAGGTTGATGCAGGGAGAGGGTGAGGTTGATGCAGGGAGAGGGCGAGGGTGAGGGTGAGGCAGGAAGTGGGTGAGGGCGAGGGTGAGGCAGGGAGAGGGCGAGGGTGAGGCAGGGAGAGGGAGAGGGCAAGTGCAAGGCAGGCAGAGTGTGAGGGCGAGGGAGAGGTAGGGAGAGGAAGAGGCCAAGGGCTAGGCAGGGAGAGGGCGAGGGAGAGGTAGGGAGAGGGCGAGGCAGAGTTAGGGTGAGGGAGAGGCAGGGAGAGGGCGAGGGCGAGGCAGGGAGAGGGCAAGGGTGAGACTGAGGGCGAGGTTGAGGCAGGGAGAGGGCGAGGGTGAGGCAGGGAGCGGGCAAGGGTGAGGCAGGGAGAGGGTGAGGGTGAGGCAGGGAGAGGGTGAGGTTGAGGCAAGGAGAGGGAGAGGGCGAGGCAGGGAGAGGGTGAGGGTGAGGCAGGGAGAAGGTGAGGAAGAGGTAGGGAGAGGTCGAGGGAGAGGCAGGGAGAGGGCGAGGTTGAGGCAGGGAGAGGGCGAGAGCGTGGTAGGGAGAGGGCGAGGGTGAGGCAGGGAGAGGCAGGGAGAGGGCGAGTATGAGGCAGGGAGAGGGCGAGTGTGAGGCAGGGAGATGGTGAGGGCAAGGGCGAGGCAGGGAGAGGGAGAGGGCGAGGGAGAGGCAGGGAGAGGATGAGGGCGAGGAAGAGGTAGGGAGACAAAGAGGACAAGGGCGAGGCAGAGAGAGGGAGAGGGCGAGGCAGGGTGAGGGCGAGGCAGGGAGAGGGCGAGGTTGATGCAGGGAGAGGGTGAGGGTGAGGCAGAGAGAGGGAGAGGGCGAGGCAGGGCGAGAGCGAGGCAGGGAGAGGGTGAGGTTGATGCAGGGAGAGGGTGAGGGTGAGGGTGAGGCAGGGAGCGGGTGAGGGCAAGGGTGAGGCGGGGAGAGGGTGAGGTTGATGCAGGGAGTGGGCGATGGTGAAGCAGGGAGTGGGCGAGGGCGAGGTTGATGCAGGGAGAGGGTGAGGTTGATGCAGGGAGAGGGCAAGGGTGAGGGTGAGGCAGGGAGCGGGCGAGGGCGAGGGTGAGGCAGGGAGAGGGCGAGGGTGAGGCAGGGAGAGGGCGATAGCATGGTAGGGAGAGGGTGAGGGTGAGGCAGGGAGAGGGAGAGGCAGGGAGAGGGCGAGTGTGAGGCAGGGAGAGGGTGAGGGTAAAGGCGAGGCAGGGAGATGGAGAGGGCGAGTGTGAGGCAGGGAGAGGGTGAGGGTAAAGGCGAGGCAGGGAGAGGGAGAGGGTGAGGGACAGATATGGAGAGGAAGAGGGCGAGGGAGAGGCAGGCAGAGTGTGAGGGCAAAGGAGAGTTAGGGTGAGGGAGAGGCAGGGAGAGGGCGAGGGCGAGGCAGGGAGAGGGCAAGGGTGAGACTGAGGGCGAGGTTGAGGCAGGGAGAGGGCGAGGCAGGACGAGGGCGAGGGTGAAACAGGCCGAGGGTGAGGCAGGGAGAGGGCGAAGGTGAGGCAGGGAGAGGGCAAGGGTGAGACTGAGGGCGAGGTTGAGGCAGGGAGAGGGCGAGGCAGGACGAGGGCGAGGGTGAAACAGGCCGAGGGCGAGGCAGGGAGAGAGCGAGGGCGAATCAGGGTGAGGCAGGCAGACGGCGAGGATGAGGCAGGGAGAGTGTGAGGCAGGGAGAGGGCAAGGGCGAGTCACAGCGAGGGTGAGGGTGAAGGTGAGGCACAGCGAGGGAGAGGGTGAGGGCGAGGCTGGGGGAGGAAGAGGGTGAGGGCGAGGCAGGAAGAGGGTGAGGGCGAGGGAGAGGCACAGAGAGGGAGAGGGCGAGGGTGAGAAAGGGAGAGGGTGAGGCAGGGAGAGGAAGAGGGTGAGGGCGAGGCAGGGAGAGGGAGCGGGCAAGGGTGAGGCAGGGAGAGGGTGAGGGCAAGGTAGAGGTAGGGAGAGGAAGAGGGCGAGGGTGAGGCAGGTTGAGGGTGAGGCAGGGAGAGGGCGAGGGTGAGGCAGGGAGAGAGTGAGGGTGAGGCAGGGAGAGGGCGAGGCAGGGAGAGGGCGAGGGTGAGGGCGAGGCAGTACGAGGGTGAGGGCGAGGCAGGGAGAGGGCAAGGATGAGGCAGGGAGAGGGCAAGGGTGAGGCAGGGCGAGGGCGAGGCAGGGAGAGGGCGAGGATGAGGCAGGGAGAAGGCGAGGGCGAGGCAGGGAGAGGGCAAGGGTGAGGGCAAGGGTGGGCGAGGGCGAATCAGTGTGAAGGCGAGGGCAGGCAAGGGCGAGGCAGGGCAAGGGCGATGTGGGGAGTGGGCGAAGGCGGGGGAATGGTGAGGGCAAGGAAGGGCAAGGGCGAGGGTGAGGCAGGGAGAGGCAGGGAAAGGGCGAGGCTGAGGCAGGGAGCGGGCAAGCGTGAGGCAGGGAGAGGGTGAGGGTGAGGCAGGGAGAGGGTGAGGGTGAGGCAGGGCGAAGGTGAGGAAGAGGTAGGGAGAGGTCGAGGGAGAGGCAGGGAGAGGGTGAGGTTGAGGCAGGGAGAGGGTGAGAGTGTGGTAGGGAGAGGGTGAGGGTTAGGCAGGGAGAGGGAGAGGCAGGGAGAGGGCGAGTGTGAGGCATGGTGAGGGTGAGGGTAAAGGTGAGGCAGGAAGAGGGAGAGGGTGAGGGACAGATAAGGAGAGGAAGAGGGCAAGGGTGAGGCAGGGAGAGGGCGAGGCAGGGAGATGCAGAGGGCGAGGCAGGGAGAGGGAGAGAGTGAGGGAGAGGCACAGAGAGAGCGAGGGCAAGGCAGGGAGAGGGAGAGGGTGAGGGACAGATAAGGAGTGGAAGAGGGCGAGGGTGAGGCAGGGAGAGGGCGAGACAGGGAGATGGAGAGGGCGAGGCAGGGAGAGGGAGAGAGTGAGGGAGAGGCACAGAGAGGGTGAGGGCGAGGCAGGGAGAGGAAGAGGTTGAGGGTGAGGCAGGGAGAGGGCGTGGGCGAGTCAGGGAGAGGGCAAGGGCGAGTGTGAGACAGGGAGAGCGTGATTGCGAGGCAGGGAGAGGGCGAGGGAGAGTTAGGGAGAGGGCGAGGCAGGGTGAGGGCGAGGCAGGGTGAGGGCGAGTGCAAGGCAGGGAGAGGGTGAGGCAGGGAGAGTGCAAGGGCGAGGCAGGGAGAGGGTGAGGCAGGGCGAGGGTGAGGCAGGGCGAGGGTGAGGGTGAGGCAGGGCGAAGGTGAGGAAGAGGTAGGGAGAGGTCGAGGGAGAGGCAGGGAGAGGGTGAGGTTGAGGCAGGGAGAGGGTGAGAGTGTGGTAGGGAGAGGGTGAGGGTGAGGCAGGGAGAGGGAGAGGCAGGGAGAGGGCGAGTGTGAGGCATGGTGAGGGTGAGGGTAAAGGCGAGGCAGGGAGAGGGAGAGGGTGAGGGACAGATAAGGAGAGGAAGAGGGCAAGGGTGAGGCAGGGAGAGGGCGAGGCAGGGAGATGCAGAGGGCGAGCCAGGGAGAGGGAGAGAGTGAGGGAGAGGCACAGAGAGAGCGAGGGCAAGGCAGGGAGAGGGAGAGGGTGAGGGACAGATAAGGAGTGGAAGAGGGCGAGGGTGAGGCAGGGAGAGGGCGAGACAGGGAGATGGAGAGGGCGAGGCAGGGATAGGGAGAGAGTGAGGGAGAGGCACAGAGAGGGTGAGGGCGAGGCAGGGAGAGGGAGAGGGTGAGGGCGAGGCTGGGAGAGGAAGAGGGTGAGGGCGAGGCAGGGAGAGGGTGAGGGTGAGGAAGAGGCACAGAGAGGCAGAGGGTGAGGCAGGGAGAGGAAGAGGTTGAGGGTGAGGCAGGGAGAGGGCGTGGGCGAGTCAGGGAGAGGGCAAGGGCGAGTGTGAGACAGGGAGAGTGTGATTGCGAGGCAGGGAGAGGGCGAGGGAGAGTTAGGGAGAGGGCGAGGCAGGGTGAGGGTGAGGCAGGGTGAGGGCGAGGCAGGGTGAGGGCGAGTGCAAGGCAGGGAGAGGGTGAGGCAGGGAGAGTGCAAGGGCGAGGCAGGGAGAGGGTGAGGCAGGGCGAGGGTGAGGGTGAGGCAGGGCGAAGGCAAGGGAGAGGCAGGGAGAAGGCGAGGTTGAAGCAGGGAGAGGGTGAGGTTGAGGGAGAGGGCGAGAGCATGATAGGGTGAGGGCGAGGATGAGGCAGGGGGAGGGCAACGGTGAGGCAGCAGGGTGAGGGTGATGGCGAGGGAGGATGTGGGTGAGGCAGGGAGAGGGTGAGGGTGAGGCAGGGTGAGTGCGAGGCAGGGAGAGGGCATGGGCGAGGCAGGGAGAGGGCGTGGGCTAGGCAGGGAGACGGCGTGGGAGAGTTAGGGAGAGGGTGAGTGAGAGGCAGGGAGAGGAGAGGGGCGAGGCAGGGAGAGGGTATGGGTGAGTTAGGGAGAGGGCGTGGGAGAGGCAGGGAGAGGTCGTGGGAGAGGCAGGGAGAGGGCGTGGGCGAGGCAGGGAGAGGGCGAGGGCGAGGCAGGGAGAGGGAGAGGGCAAGGGCAAGGCAGGGAGAGGGCGAGTGCGAGGGCGAGGGTGAGGGCGAGGGTGAGGGCGAGGGTGAGGGCGAGGGAGAGGGCGAGGGAGAGGGCGAGGGTGAGGGCGAGGGTGAGGGCGAGGGAGAGGGCGAGGGTGAGGGTGAGGGTGAGGGCGAGGCAGGGTGAGGGCGAGGCAGGGAGAGGGCGAGGGCCAGGGCAAGGCTGTTAGAGGAAGAAGGCGAGGGTGAGGCAGGGAGAGGGCAAAGCAGGGTGAAGGCAAGGGCGAGGCAGGGAGAGGATGAGGGCGAGGAAGAGGTAGGGAGACAAAGAGGACAAGGGCGAGGCAGAGAGAGGGAGAGGGTGAGGCAGGGTGAGGGCGAGGCAGGGAGAGTGCAAGGCAGGGAGAGGGTGAGGTTGATGCAGGGAGTGGGTGAGGGTGAGGCAGAGAGAGGGAGAGGGCGAGGCAGGGTGAGGGCAAGGGCAAGTGTGAGACAGGGAGAGCATGATTGCGAGGCAGGGAGAGAGTGAGGGAGAGTTAGGGAGAGGGCGAGGCAGGGTGAGGGTGAGGCAGGGTGAGGGCGAGGCAGGGCGAGGGTGAGGCAGGGAGAGGGTGAGTGCGAGGCAGGGAGAGGGCGAGGGCGAGGCAGCGAGAGGGTGAGGCAGGGTGAGGGTGAGGGTGAAGCAGGGTGAGGGCGAGGAAGGGAGAGGGCGAGGGCAAGGCTGGTAGAGGAAGAGGGTGAGGGTGAGGCATGGAGAGGGCAAAGCAGGGTGAGGGCAAGGGCGAGGCAGGGAGAGGATGAGGGCGAGGAAGTCGTAGGGAGACAAAGAGGGAGAGGGCGAGGCAGGGTGAGGGCGAGGCAGGGAGAGGGTGAGGGTGAGGCAGGGAGAGGGCGAGGCAGGGAGAGGGCGAGGCTGAGGGTGAGGCAGGGCAAGGGTGAGGTCGAGGCAGGGAGAGGGCGAGGATGAGGCAGGGAGAAGGCGAGGGTGAGGCAGGGAGAGGGCAAGGGTGAGGGCAATGTCGGGCGAGGGCGAATCAGTGTGAAGGCGAGGGCAGGCAAGGGCGAGGCAGGGCAAGGGCGATGTGGGGAGAGGGCGAAGGCAGGGGAATGGTGAGGGCAAGGAGGGGCGAGGGTGAGGGTGAGGCAGGGAGAGGCAGGGAAAGGGCGAGGGTGAGGCAGGGAGCGGGCAAGGGTGAGGCAGGGAGAGGGTGAGGGTGAGTCAGGGAGAGGGCGAGGTTGAGGCAAGGAGAGGGAGAGGGCGAGGCAGGGAGAGGGAGAGGGTGAGGCAGGGAAAAGGTGAGGAAGAGGTAGGGAGAGGTCGAGGGAGAGGCTGGGAGAGGGCGATAGCGTGGTAGGGAGAGGGTGAGGGTGAGGCAGGGAGAGGGAGAGGCAGGGAGAGGGCGAGTGTGAGGCAGGGAGAGGGTGAGGGTAAAGGCGAGGCAGGGAGAGGGAGAGGGCGAGGGACAGATAAGGAGAGGAAGAGGGCGAGGGAGAGGCAGGGAGAGGGCGAGGGTGAGGCAGGAAGTGGGTGAGGGCGAGGGTGAGGCAGGGAGAGGGCGAGGGTGAGGCAGGGAGAGGGAGAGGGCAAGTGTAAGGCAGGCAGAGTGTGAGGGTGAGGGAGAGGTAGGGAGAGGAAGAGGCCAAGGGCTAGGCAGGGAGAGGGCGAGGGAGAGGTAGGGAGAGGGCGAGGCAGAGTTAGGGTGAGGGAGAGGCAGGGAGAGGGCGAGGGCGAGGCAGGGAGAGGGCAAGGGTGAGACTGAGGGTGAGGTTGAGGCAGGGAGAGGGCGAGGGTGAGGCAGGGCGAGGGCGAGGGTGAAACAGGCCGAGGGTGAGGCAGGGAGAGGGCGAGGATGAGGCAGGAAGATGGTGAGGACGGGCAGGAAGAGGGTGAGGACGGGCAGGGAGAGGGCGAGGGCGAGGCAGGGAGAGGGCGAGGGCGAGGCAGGGAGAGGGCGAGGCAGGGAGAGGGCGAGGCAGGGAGAGGGCGAGGGTGAGGCAGGAAGAGGGTGAGGACGGGCAGGAAGAGGGTGAGGACGGGCAGGAAGAGGGTGAGGACGGGCAGGGAGAGGGCGAGGCAGGGAAAGGCAGGGAGAAGGCGAGGGCGAGGCAGGGCGAGGGCGAGGTAGGGAGAAGGAGAGGGCAAGGCAGGGAGAGGGAGAGGGTGAGGCAGGGACAGGATGAGGCAGGGAGAGAGCGAGGGCGAATCAGGGCGAGGCAGGGAGACGGCGAGGATGAGGCAGGGAGAGTGTGAGGCAGGGAGAGGGCAAGGGCGAGGCACAGCAAGGGTGAGGGTGAAGGCGAGGCACAGCGAGGGAGAGGGTGAGGGCGAGGCTGGGAGAGGAAGAGGGCAAGGGTGAGGCAGGAAGAGGGTGAGGGCGAGGGAGAGGCACAGAGAGGGAGAGGGTGAGGGTGAGACAGGGAGAGGGTGAGGCAGGGAGAGGAAGAGGGTGAGGGCGAGGCAGGGAGAGGGTGCGGGCGAGGTAGAGGCACAGAGAGGGAGAGGGTGAGGGTGAGACAGGGAGAGGGTGAGGCAGGGAGAGGAAGAGGGCGAGGGAGAGTTAAGGAGAGGGCGAGGCAGGGCAAGGGTGAGGCAGGGAGAGGGTGAGTGCGAGGCAGTGCGAGGGAGAGGCAGGGAGAAGGCGAGGGCAAGGCAGGGAGAAGACGAGGGAGGGCGAGGCAGGGCGAGGGTGATGCAGGGACAGGACGAGGCAGGGAGATAGCGAGGGCTAATCAGGGAGAGGGCGAGGCAGGCAGAGGGTGAGGATGAGGCAGGGCGAAATCGAGGTGGGGACCGGCAAAGGCGGGGGAATGGTGAGGGCAAGGAGGGGCGAGGGCGAGGCAGGGAGAGGCAGGGAAAGGGCGAGGCAGGGAAAGGGTGAGGGTGAGGCCGGGAGCGGGCGAGGGTGAGGCAGGGAGAGGGTGAGGGTGAGGCAGGGAGAAGGTGAGGAAGAGGTAGGGAGAGGTCGAGGGAGAGGCAGGGAGAGGGCGAGGTTGAGGCAGGGAGAGGGCGAGAGCGTGGTAGGGAGAGGGTGAGGGTGAGGCAGGGAGAGGCAGGGAGAGGGCGAGTGTGAGGCAGGGAGATGGTGAGGGCAAGGGCGAGGCAGGGAGAGGGAGAGGGCGAGGGAGAGAAAAGGAGAGGGTGAGGGAGAGGCAGGGAGAGGGTGAGGGCGAGGCTGGGAGAGGAAATGGGCAATGGTGAGGCAGGGAGATGGTGAGGGCAAGGGAGAGGCACGGAGAGGGAGAGGGTGAGGGTGAGATAGGGGGAGGGCGAGGGCGAGGCAGGGAGAGGAAGAGGGTGAGGGTGAGGTAGGGAGAGGGCGAGGCAGAGAGAGGGCGTGGGCGAGGCAGGGAGAGGGAGAGAGCAAGGGCGAGGCAGGGAGAGGGCGAGGGACAGATAAGGAGAGGAAGAGGGTGAGGGTGAGGCAGGGAGAGGGTGAGGCAGGGAGAGGCAGAGGGTGAGGCAGGGAGAGGGTGAGGGAGAGGCACAGAGAGGGCAAGGGCAAGGCAGGGAGAGGGTGAGGGCGAGGCTGGAAGAGGCAGAGGGTGAGGGTGAGGCAGGGAGAGGATGAGGGTGAGGTAGAGGTAGGGAGAGGAAGAGGGCGAGGGCGAGGCAGGGAGAGGGCGAGGGTGAGGGCGAGTGTGAGGCAGGGAGAGGGTGATTGTGAGGCAGGGAGAGGGTGAGGGAGAGTTAGGGAGAGGGTGAGGGAGAGGCTGGGTGAGGGCGAGGTAGGGAGAGGACGATGTGGGGAGAGGGCGAAGGCGGGCGAATGGTGAGGGCAAGGAGGGGCGAGGGCGAGGGTGAGGCAGGGAGAGGCAGGGAAAGGACGAGGGCGAGTGTGAGACAGGGAGAGCGTGATTGCGAGGTAGGGAGAGGGCGAGGGAGAGTTAAGGAGAGGGCAAGGGCGAGGCAGGGAGAGGGTGAGTGCGAGGCAGGGAGAGGGCGAGGGAGAGTTAAGGAGAGGGTGAGGCAGTGCGAGGGCAAGGCAGGGATAGGGTGAGGCAGGGAGAGGGTGAGTGCGAGGCAGTGCGAGGGCGAGGCAGGGAGAGCGTGAGACAGGGAGAGCGTGATTACGAGGCAGGGAGAGGGTGAGGGAGAGTTAGGGAGAGGGCGAGGCAGGGTGAGGGCAAGGCAGGGTGAGTGCGAGGCAGGGAGAGGGTGAGGCAGGGAGAGTGTGAGGGCGAGGCAGCATGAGGGTGAGGCAGGGCGAGGGCAAGGGTGAGGCAGGGCTAAGGCAAGGGAGAGGCAGGGAGAGGGCGAGGTTGAGGGAGAGGGCGAGAGCATGATAGGGTGAGGGCGAGGATGAGGCAGGGAGAGGGCAACGGTGAGGCAGGGTGAGGGCGATGGCGAGGGAGGATGTGGGCGAGGCAGGGAGAGGGTGAGGGTGAGGCAGGGTGAGTGCGAGGCAGGGAGAGGGCATGGGCGAGGCAGTGAGAGGGCGTGGGCTAGGCAGGGAGAGGGCGTGGGAGACTTAGGGAGAGGGTGGGGGAGAGGCAGGGAGAGGGCAGGGAGAGGGCAGGGGCGAGGCAGCGAGAGGGTATGGGCGAGTTAGGGAGAGGGCGTGGGAGAGACAGGGAGAGGGCGTGGGAGAGGCAGGGAGAGGTCAAGGGTGAGGCAGGGAGAGGGAGAGGGCAAAGGCGAGGCAGGGAGAGGGTGAGTGCGAGGGAGAGGGAGAGGGAGAGGGCGATGCAGGGAGAGGTCGAGGGCGAGGCAGGATGAGGGCGAGGAAGGAAGAGGGCGAGGGCAAGGCTGTTAGAGGAAGAGGGCGAGGGTGAAGCAGGGAGAGGGTAAAGCAGGGCGAGGGCAAGGGCGAGGCAGGGAGAGGATGAGGGCGAGGAAGTGGTAGGGAGACAAAGAGGGAGAGGGCGAGGCAGGGTGAGGGCGAGGCAGGGAGAGGGCGAGGCAGGGAGAGGGCGAGGCAGGGAGAGGGCGAGGGTGAGGCAGGGAGAGGGCGAGGCAGGGAGAGGGTGAGGGCGAGGCAGGGCGAGGGTGAGGTCGAGGCAGGGAGAGGGCGAGGGTGAGGCAGGGAGAAGGCGAGGGCAAGGCAGGTTGAGGGCAAGGTCGGGCGAGGGCGAATCAGGGTGAAGGCGAGGGCAGGCAAGGGCGAGGCAGGGCAAGGGCGATGTGGGGAGAGGGCGAAGGCAGGGGAATGGTGAGGGCAAGGAGGGGTGAGGGTGAGGGTGAGGCAGGGAGAGGCAGGGAAAGGGCGAGGGTGAGGCAGGGAGAGGGTGAGGGTGAGGCAGGGAGAGGGCGAGGTTGAGGCAAGGAGAGGGAGAGGGCGAGGCAGGGAGAGGGTGAGGGTGAGGCAGGGAGAAGGTGAGGAAGAGGTAGGGAGAGGTCGAGGGAGAGGCAGGGAGAGGGCGAGGTTGAGGCAGGGAGAGGGCGAGAGCGTGGTAGGGAGAGGGCGAGGGTGAGGCAGGGAGAGGCAGGGAGAGGGCGAGTGTGAGGCAGGGAGATGGTGAGGGCAAGGGCGAGGCAGGGAGAGGGAGAGGGAGAGGGAGAGGGCGAGGGAGAGGCAGGGAGAGGATGAGGGCGAGGACGAGGTAGGGAGACAAAGAGGACAAGGGTGAGGCAGAGAGAGGGAGAGGGCGAGGCAGGGTGAGGGTGAGGCAGGGAGAGGGCAAGGTTGATGCAGGGAGAGGGTGAGGGTGAGGCAGAGAGAGGGAGAGGGCGAGGCAGGGCGAGAGCGAGGCAGGGAGAGGGTGAGGTTGATGCAGGGAGAGGGTGAGGGTGAGGGTGAGGCAGTGAGCGGGTGAGGGCAAGGGTGAGGCGGGGAGAGGGTGAGGTTGATGCAGGGAGTGGGCGATGGTGAGGCAGGGAGTGGGCGAGGGCGAGGTTGATGCAGGGAGAGGGTGAGGTTGATGCAGGGAGAGGGCAAGGGTGAGGGTGAGGCAGGGAGCGGGCGAGGGCGAGGGTGAGGCAGGGAGAGGGTGATAGCGTGGTAGGGAGAGGGTGAGGGTGAGGCAGGGAGAGGGAGAGGCAGGGAGAGGGCGAGTGTGAGGCAGGGAGATGGTGAGGGTAAAGGCGAGGCAGGGAGAGGGAGAGGGCGAGTGTGAGGCAGGGAGAGGGTGATAGCGTGGTAGGGAGAGGGTGAGGGTGAGGCAGGGTGAGGGAGAGGCAGGGAGAGGGCGAGTGTGAGGCAGGGAGAGGGTGAGGGTAAAGGCGAGGCAGGGAGAGGGAGAGGGCGAGTGTGAGGCAGGGAGATGGTGAGGGTAAAGGCGAGGCAGGGAGAGGGAGAGGGTGAGGGACAGATATGGAGAGGAAGAGGGCGAGGGAGAGGCAGGCAGAGTGTGAGGGCAAGGGAGAGTTAGGGTGAGGGAGAGGCAGGGAGAGGGCGAGGGCGAGGCAGGGAGAGGGCAAGGGTGAGACTGAGGGCGAGGTTGAGGCAGGGAGAGGGCGAGGCAGGACGAGGGCGAGGGTGAAACAGGCCGAGGGTGAGGCAGGGAGAGGGCGAGGGTGAGGCAGGAAGAGGGTGAGGACGGGCAGGAAGAGGGTGAGGACGGGCAGGGAGAGGGCGAAGGTGAGGCAGGAAGAGGGTGAGGACGGGCAGGAAGAGGGTGAGGACGGGCAGGGAGAGGGCGAGGGCAAGGCAGGGAGAGGGCGAGGCAGGGAAAGGCAGGGAGAAGGCGAGAGCGAGGCAGGGCGAGGGCGAGGCAGGGAGAGGGAGAGGGCAAGGCAGAGAGAGGTAGAGGGTGAGGCAGGGACAGGGCGAGGCAGGGAGAGAGCGAGGGCGAATCAGGGTGAGGCAGGGAGACGGCGAGGATGAGGCAGGGAGAGTGTGAGGCAGGGAGAGGGCAAGGGCGAGGCACAGCGAGGGTGAGGGTGAAGGTGAGGCACAGCGAGGGAGAGGGTGAGGGCGAGGCTGGGGGAGGAAGAGGGCGAGGGCGAGGCAGGAAGAGGGTGAGGGCGAGGGAGAGGCACAGAGAGGGAGAGGGCGAGGGTGAGACAGGGAGAGGGTGAGGCAGGGAGAGGAAGAGGGTGAGGGTGAGGCAGGGAGAGGGTGAGGGCAAGGTAGAGGTAGGGAGAGGAAGAGGGCGAGGGCGAGGCAGGGTGAGGGTGAGGCAGGGAGAGGGCGAGGGTGAGGCAGGGAGAGAGTGAGGGTGAGGCAGGGACAGGGCGAGGCAGGGAGAGAGCGAGGGCGAATCAGGGTGAGGCAGGGAGAGGGCGAGGATGAGGCAGGGAGAGTGTGAGGCAGGGAGAGGGCAAGGGCGAGGCACAGCGAGGGTGAGGGTGAAGGTGAGGCACAGCGAGGGAGAGGGTGAGGGCGAGGCTGGGGGAGGAAGAGGGCGAGGGCGAGGCAGGAAGAGGGTGAGGGTGAGGGAGAGGCACAGAGAGGGAGAGGGCGAGGGTGAGACAGGGAGAGGGTGAGGCAGGGAGGGTGAGGGTGAGGCAGGGAGAGGGTGAGGGCAAGGTAGAGGTAGGGAGAGGAAGAGGGTGAGGGCGAGGCAGGGTGAGGGTGAGGCAGGGAGAGGGCGAGGGTGAGGCAGGGAGAGAGTGAGGGTGAGGCAGGGAGAGGGCGAGGCAGGGAGAGGGCGAGGGTGAGGGCGAGGCAGGACGAGGGTGAGGGCGAGGCAGGGAGAGGGCAAGGATGAGGCAGGGAGAGGGCAAGGGTGAGGCAGGGCGAGGGTGAGGCAGGGAGAGGGCAAGGGTGAGGGCAAGGGCGGGCGAGGGCGAATCAGTGTGAAGGCGAGGGCAGGCAAGGGCGAGGCAGGGCAAGGGCGATGTGGGGAGAGGGCGAAGGCGGGGGAATGGTGAGGGCAAGGAGGGGCGAGGGCGAGGGTGAGGCACGGAGAGGCAGGGAAAGGGCGAGGCTGAGGCAGGGAGCGGGCAAGCGTGAGGTAGGGAGAGGGTGAGGGTGAGGCAGGGAGAGGGTGAGGGTGAGGCAGGGCGAAGGTGAGGAAGAGGTAGGGAGAGGTCGAGGGAGAGGCAGGGAGAGGGTGAGGTTGAGGCAGGGAGAGGGTGAGAGTGTGGTAGGGAGAGGGTGAGGGTGAGGCAGGGAGAGGGAGAGGCAGGGAGAGGGCGAGTGTGAGGCATGGTGAGGGTGAGGGTAAAGGCGAGGCAGGGAGAGGGAGAGGGTGAGGGACAGATAAGGAGAGGAAGAGGGCAAGGGTGAGGCAGGGAGAGGGCGAGGCAGGGAGATGCAGAGGGCGAGGCAGGGAGAGGGAGAGAGTGAGGGAGAGGCACAGAGAGGGCGAGGGCAAGGCAGGGAGAGGGAGAGGGTGAGGGACAGATAAGGAGTGGAAGAGGGTGAGGGTGAGGCAGGGAGATGGAGAGGGTGAGGCAGGGAGAGGGTGAGTTTCATGCATGGAGAGGGCGAGGGTGAGGGTGAGGCAGGGAGCGGGTGAGGGCGAGGGTGAGGCAGGGAGAGGGCGAGGGCGAGGCAGGGAGAGGGAGAGGGCAAGGGCAAGGCAGGGTGTGAGGGCGAGGGAGAGGTAGGGAGAGGAAGAGGCCAAGGGCTAGGCAGTGTGAGGGCGAGGGAGAGTTAGGGAGAGGGCGAGGGAGAGTTAGGGTGAGGGAGAGGCAGGGAGAGGGTGAGGGCGAGGCATGGAGAGGGTGAGGGTGAGGCAGGGCGAGGGTGAGGGTGAAACAGGCCGAGGGCGAGGCAGGGAGAGGGCGAGGGTGAGGCAGGAAGAGGGTGAGGACGGGCAGGAAGAGGGTGAGGGCGGGCAGGGAGAGGGTGAGGCAGGGAAAGGAAGGGAGAAGGCGAGGGTGAGGCAGGGCGAGGGCAAGGCAGGGAGAGGGAGAGGGCAAGGCAGGGAGAGGTAGAGGGTGAGGCAGGGACAGGATGAGGCTGGGAGATAGTGAGGGTGAATCACGGCGAGGCAGGGAGAGGGAGAGGGTGAGGCAGGGAGAGGGCGAGGCAGGGAGAGGGCAGGGCAGGGAGAGTGGGAGGGCGAGGCAGGGAGAGGGTGAGGCAGTGAGAGGGAGAGGGTGAGGCAGGAAGAGGGAGAGGGCGAGGACGGGCAGGGTGAGGGCTAGGCAGGGCGAGGGGGAGGCAGGGCGAGGGGAGGCAGGAAGAGGGTGAGGATGGGCAGGGAGAGGGCGGGGCAGGGAGGGGGCGGGGCAGGGAGGGGGCGGGGCAGGGAGAGGGCGGGGCAGGGAGAGGGCGGGGCAGGGAGAGGGCGGGGCAGGGAGAGGGCGGGGCAGGGAGAGGGCGGGGCAGGGAGAGGGCGGGGCAGGGAGAGGGCGGGGCAGGGAGAGGGCGGGGCAGGGAGAGGGCGGGGCAGGGAGAGGGCGGGGCAGAGAGAGGGCGGGGCAGAGAGGGCGGGGCAGGGAGAGGGCGGGCCAGGGAGAGGGCGGGCCAGGGAGAGGGCGGGCCAGGGAGAGGGCGGGCCAGGGAGAGGGCAAATGCGAGGCAGGGAGAGGGCGAGGCCGGGAGAGGGCGAGGCCGGGGAGAGAGCAAGGGCGAGGCAGGGAGAGGGTGAGGCAGGTTGAGGGTGAGGCAGGTCAAGGGTGAGGAAGGCGGAGGGTGGGGCAGGGGGGAGAGAGGCGGGGGAGAGGACGGGGCAGGGAGAGGGCGGGGCAGGGAGAGGGCGGGGCAGGGAGAGGGCAAGGGCAAGGCTTGGAGAGGGCGAGGGCGAGGCAGAGAGAGGGCGAGGGCGAGGCAGAGAGAGGGCGAGGGCGAGGCAGAGAGAGGGCGAGGGCATGGCAGGAAGAGGGCGAGGGCGAGGCAGGAAGAGGGCGAGTGCGAGGCAGGAAGAGGGCGAGTGCGAGGCAGGAAAAGGGCGAGGCAGGGAGTGGGCAAGGGTGAGGGCGGGGCGAGGGCGATGGTTGAGGGTGAGGGCGATGCAGGCCGAGGGCGAGGGGGAGGCGCGGCGAGGGCGAAGCAGCGACAGGGTGAGGCGGAGCGAGGGCGAAGCAGGGAGAGGATGACGACAAGGAGGGTTGAGGGTGAGGGCGAGGCAGGGAGAGGGAGAGGGTGATGGCAAGACAGGGAGAGGATGAGAGCGATGCAGGAAGAGGGTGAGGGTGAGGCAGTGTGAGGGCGAGGGCTAGGATGAGGGCGGGGGCGCAGCAGAGTGAGATCGAGGGCAAGGGGAAGGTAGGGCGAGGGCAAAGCAGGGAGAGAGTGACGATGAGGAGGGGGCGAGGGCGAGGCAGCGAGAGGGCGAGGGCGAGGCAGGGAGAGGGCGAAGCAGGGAGAGGGCGAGGCGTGGAGAGTGCGACGGCGAGGCAGGGAGAGGGCGAGGCAGGGAGTGGGTGAGAGCGAGGCAGGGAGAGGGCGAAGCAGGGAGAGGGTGAGGGCGAGGAGGGGTGAGGGCAAGACAGGGAGATGGCGAGGGTGAGGCATGGAGAGGGCGTGGGCGAAGCAGGAAGAGGGTTTGGGCGAGGCAGGGAGAGGATGAGGACGAGGAGGGGTGAGGGCGACGCAGGGTGAGGGTGAGGTGGGGAGAGGGCAAGGGCGAAACACGGAGATGGCGAGAGCGAGGCACGGAGACGTCGCGGCACAGAGGGGGAAAGGGCAAGGCAGGGTGAGGGAGTGGGAAAGGGCGAGGCAAGGTGAGGGCGAGGGCAAGGCAGGGCGAGGGCGAGGCAGGGCGAGGGCGAGGCAGGGCGAGGGCGAGGCAGGGCGAGGGCGAGGCAGGGCGAGGGCGAGGCAGGGCAAGGGCGAGGCAGGGCGAGTGCGAGGCAGGGCAAGGGAGTGGGAGAGGGTGAGGGCAATGCAGGGCAAGGGCGAGGGCGATTTAGGGCGAGGGAGATGCAGGGTGAGGGCGAGGTGGGGAGAGGGCGAGGCAGGGAGAGGGCGGGGCAGGGAGAGGGCGGGGCAGGGAGTGGGCGGGGGTGAGGCAGGGAGAGGGAGAGGGCGAGGGCAAGGGGCAGGGCGAGGGGGGAGGGCGATGGTGAGGCAGGGAGAGGGTGAGGCTTGGAGAGGGCGAGGCATGGAGAGGGCGAGGCATGGAGAGGGCAAGGCATGGAGAGGGCAAGGCATGGAGAGGGCGAGGGGGAGGCAGGACGAGGGCGAAGCAGGGAGAGGGTAAGCAAGAGGAGGGGCGAGGGTGAGGGTGAGGTGGGGCGAGGGTGAAGCAGGGAGAGGATGAGGATGAGAAGGGGCGAGGGCGAGGCAGGGAGAGGGCGAGGGAGAGGCAGGGAGAGGGCAAGGGCGAGGCAGGGTGAGGGTGAGGCAGGGTGAGGGCGAGGATGAGGCAGGAAGAGGGTGAGGACGGGCAGGAAGAGGGTGAGGGCGGGCAGGGAGAGGGTGAGGCAGGGAAAGGAAGGGAGAAGGCGAGGGTGAGGCAGGGCGAGGGCAAGGCAGGGAGAGGGAGAGGGCAAGGCAGGGAGAGGGTGAGTTTCATGCATGGAGAGGGCGAGGGTGAGGGTGAGGCAGGGAGCGGGTGAGGGCGAGGGTGAGGCAGGGAGAGGGCGAGGGCGAGGCAGGGAGAGGGAGAGGGCAAGGGCAAGGCAGGGTGTGAGGGCGAGGGAGAGGTAGGGAGAGGAAGAGGCCAAGGGCTAGGCAGTGTGAGGGCGAGGGAGAGTTAGGGAGAGGGCGAGGGAGAGTTAGGGTGAGGGAGAGGCAGGGAGAGGGTGAGGGCGAGGCATGGAGAGGGTGAGGGTGAGGCAGGGCGAGGGTGAGGGTGAAACAGGCCGAGGGCGAGGCAGGGAGAGGGCGAGGGTGAGGCAGGAAGAGGGTGAGGACGGGCAGGAAGAGGGTGAGGGCGGGCAGGGAGAGGGTGAGGCAGGGAAAGGAAGGGAGAAGGCGAGGGTGAGGCAGGGCGAGGGCAAGGCAGGGAGAGGGAGAGGGCAAGGCAGGGAGAGGTAGAGGGTGAGGCAGGGACAGGATGAGGCTGGGAGATAGTGAGGGTGAATCACGGCGAGGCAGGGAGAGGGAGAGGGTGAGGCAGGGAGAGGGCGAGGCAGGGAGAGGGCAAGGGTGAGGCACAGAGAGGGTGAGGGTGAGGGCAAGGGCAGGTGAGGGCAAGGGCAGGCGAGGGCGAGTCAGGGTGAAGGCGAGGGCAGGAAAGGGCGAGGTAGGCCGAGAGCGAGTCAGGGCACGGGCGATGTGGGGAGAGGGCGAAGGCGGGGGAATGGTGAGGGCAAGGAGGGGCGAGGGCGAGGTTGAGGCAGGGAGAGGCAGGGAAAGGGCGAGGGTGAGGCAGGGAGAAGGTGAGGAAAAGGTAGGGAGAGGTCGAGGGAGAGGCAGGGAGAGGGTGAGGTTGAGGCAGGGAGAGGGCAAGAGCATGGTAGGGAGAGGGCGAGTGTGAGGCAGGGAGGGGGAGAGGCAGGGAGAGGGCGAGTGTGAGGCAGGGAGAGGGTGAGGGCAAGGGCGAGGCAGGGAGAGGGAAAGGGACAGATAAGGAGAGGAAGAGGGCGAGGTTGAGGCAGGGAGAGGGCAAGGGTGAGGCTGGGAGAGGGTGAGGGCAAGGCAGGGAGAGGAAGAGAGCAAGGGCGAGGCAGGGTGAGGGCGAGGCAGGGAGAGAGTGAGGATGAGGCAGGGAGAGGGCAAAGGATAGGCAGGGTGAGGGTGAGGGTGATGCGGGGAGAGAACGATGGCGAGGCAGGGAGAGGGCGAGGGCGAGGACAGGCAGGGAGAGGGCAAGTGTGAGGCAGGGAGAGGGCGAGGCAGGGAGAGGGCAGGGCAGGGAGAGTGGGAGGGCGAGGCAGGGAGAGGGTGAGGCAGTGAGAGGGAGAGGGTGAGGCAGGAAGAGGGAGAGGGCGAGGACGGGCAGGGTGAGGGCTAGGCAGGGCGAGGGGGAGGCAGGGCGAGGGGAGGCAGGAAGAGGGTGAGGATGGGCAGGGAGAGGGCGGGGCAGGGAGGGGGCGGGGCAGGGAGGGGGCGGGGCAGGGAGAGGGCGGGGCAGGGAGAGGGCGGGGCAGGGAGAGGGTGGGGCAGGGAGAGGGCGGGGCAGGGAGAGGGCGGGGCAGGGAGAGGGCGGGGCAGGGAGAGGGCGGGGCAGGGAGAGGGCGGGGCAGGGAGAGGGCGGGGCAGGGAGAGGGCGGGGCAGAGAGAGGGCGGGGCAGAGAGGGTGGGGCAGGGAGAGGGCGGGGCAGGGAGAGGGCGGGCCAGGGAGAGGGCGGGCCAGGGAGAGGGCGGGCCAGGGAGAGGGCGGGCCAGGGAGAGGGCAAATGCGAGGCAGGGAGAGGGCGAGGCCGGGAGAGGGCGAGGCCGGGAGAGAGCAAGGGCGAGGCAGGGAGAGGGTGAGGCAGGTTGAGGGTGAGGCAGGTCAAGGGTGAGGAAGGCGGAGGGTGGGGCAGGGGGAGAGAGGCGGGGGAGAGGACGGGGCAGGGAGAGGGCGGGGCAGGGAGAGGGCGGGGCAGGGAGAGGGCAAGGGCAAGGCTTGGAGAGGGCGAGGGCGAGGCAGAGAGAGGGCGAGGGCGAGGCAGAGAGAGGGCGAGGGCGAGGCAGAGAGAGGGCGAGGGCATGGCAGGAAGAGGGCGAGGGCGAGGCAGGAAGAGGGCGAGTGCGAGGCAGGAAGAGGGCGAGTGCGAGGCAGGAAAAGGGCGAGGCAGGGAGTGGGCAAGGGTGAGGGCGGGGCGAGGGCGATGGTCGAGGGTGAGGGCGATGCAGGCCGAGGGCGAGGGGGAGGCGCGGCGAGGGCGAAGCAGCGACAGGGTGAGGCGGAGCGAGGGCGAAGCAGGGAGAGGATGACGACAAGGAGGGTTGAGGGTGAGGGCGAGGCAGGGAGAGGGAGAGGGTGATGGCAAGACAGGGAGAGGATGAGAGCGATGCAGGAAGAGGGTGAGGGTGAGGCAGTGTGAGGGCGAGGGCTAGGATGAGGGCGGGGGCGCAGCAGAGTGAGATCGAGGGCAAGGGGAAGGTAGGGCGAGGGCAAAGCAGGGAGAGAGTGACGATGAGGAGGGGCGAGGGCGAGGCAGCGAGAGGGCGAGGGCGAGGCAGGGAGAGGGCGAAGCAGGGAGAGGGCGAGGCGTGGAGAGTGCGACGGCGAGGCAGGGAGAGGGCGAGGCAGGGAGTGGGTGAGAGCGAGGCAGGGAGAGGGCGAAGCAGGGAGAGGGTGAGGGCGAGGAGGGGTGAGGGCAAGACAGGGAGATGGCGAGGGTGAGGCACGGAGAGGGCGTGGGCGAAGCAGGAAGAGGGTTTGGGCGAGGCAGGGAGAGGATGAGGACGAGGAGGGGTGAGGGCGACGCAGGGTGAGGGTGAGGTGGGGAGAGGGCAAGGGCGAAACACGGAGATGGCGAGAGCGAGGCACGGAGACGTCGCGGCACAGAGGGGGAAAGGGCAAGGCAGGGTGAGGGAGTGGGAAAGGGCGAGGCAAGGTGAGGGCGAGGGCAAGGCAGGGCGAGGGCGAGGCAGGGCGAGGGCGAGGCAGGGCGAGGGCGAGGCAGGGCGAGGGCGAGGCAGGGCGAGGGCGAGGCAGGGCAAGGGCGAGGCAGGGCGAGGGCGAGGCAGGGCGAGTGCGAGGCAGGGCAAGGGAGTGGGAGAGGGTGAGGGCAATGCAGGGCAAGGGCGAGGGCGATTTAGGGCGAGGGAGATGCAGGGTGAGGGCGAGGTGGGGAGAGGGCGAGGCAGGGAGAGGGCGGGGCAGGGAGAGGGCGGGGCAGGGAGTGGGCGGGGGTGAGGCAGGGAGAGGGAGAGGGCGAGGGCAAGGGGCAGGGCGAGGGGGAGGGCGATGGTGAGGCAGGGAGAGGGTGAGGCTTGGAGAGGGCGAGGCATGGAGAGGGCGAGGCATGGAGAGGGCAAGGCATGGAGAGGGCAAGGCATGGAGAGGGCGAGGGGGAGGCAGGACGAGGGCGAAGCAGGGAGAGGGTAAGCAAGAGGAGGGGCGAGGGTGAGGGTGAGGTGGGGCGAGGGTGAAGCAGGGAGAGGATGAGGATGAGAAGGGGCGAGGGCGAGGCAGGGAGAGGGCGAGGGAGAGGCAGGGAGAGGGCAAGGGCGAGGCAGGGTGAGGGTGAGGCAGGGTGAGGGCGAGGATGAGGCAGGGAGAGGAAGAGAGCAAGGGCGAGGCAGGGTGAGGGCGAAGGATAGGCAGGGTGAGGGTGAGGGTGATGCGGGGAGAGAACGATGGCGAGGCAGGGAGAGGGCGAGGGCGAGGACGGGCAGGGAGAGGGCAAGTGTGAGGCAGGGAGAGGGCGAGGCAGGGAGAGGGCAGGGCAGGGAGAGTGGGAGGGCGAGGCAGGGAGAGGGTGAGGCAGTGAGAGAGAGAGGGTGAGGCAGGAAGAGGGAGAGGGCGAGGACGGGCAGGGTGAGGGCTAGGCAGGGCGAGGGGGAGGCAGGGCGAGGGGGAGGCAGGAAGAGGGTGAGGGTGAGGCAGGGAGAGGAAGAGGCAGGGAGAGGAAGAGGCAGGGAGAGGAAGAGGCAGGGAGAGGAAGAGGCAGGGAGAGGGCGATGGCGAGGCTGGGAGAGGGCTAGGGCGAGGGCGAGGCCGGGAGGGGAAGGGGGGGAGGGGGCGAGGGCGAGGGCGAGGCCTCGAGGGGGTGAGGGAGAGGGCGAGGCCGGGAGAGGGAGAGGCCGGGAGAGGGCGAGGCCGGGAGAGGGCGAGGCCGGGAGAGGGCGAGGGCGAGGCCGGGAGGGGGAGGGGGGGAGGGGGCGAGGGCGAGGCCTCGAAGGGGTGAGGGAGAGGGCGAGGCTGGGAGAGGGCGAGGCCAGGAGAGGGCGAGGCCGGGAGAGGGCGAGGGTGAGGCCGGGAGGGGGCAAGGGCGAGGCCGGGAGGGGGCGAGGGAGAGGGCGAGGCCGGGAGAGAGCAAGGGCGAGGCATGCACAGAGTGAGGGCAAGACAGGGCGAAGGCAAGGGCGAGGCAGGGAGAGGGTGAGGCAGGTGAAGGGTGAGGAAGGCGGAGGGTGAGGAAGGCGGAGGGTGGGGCAGGGGGAGAGAGGCGGGGGAGAGGGCGGGGCAGGGAGAGGGCGGGGCAGGGAGAGGGCGGGGCAGGGAGAGGGCGGGGCAGGGAGAGGGCGGGGCAGGGAGAGGGCGGGGCAGGGAGAGGGCGGGGCAGGGAGAGGGCGGGGCAGGGAGAGGCGTGGCAGGGAGAGGCGTGGCAGGGAGAGGGCAAATGCGAGGCAGGGAGAGGGCAAATGCGAGGCAGGGAGAGGGCGAGGCAGGGAGAGAGCAAGGCTTGGAGAGGGCGAGGGCGAGGCAGAGAGAGGGCGAGGGCGAGGCAGAGAGAGGGCGAGGGCGAGGCAGAGAGAGGGTGAGGGCGAGGCAGAGAGAGGGCGAGGGCGTGGCAGGAAGAGGGTGAGGGCGAGGCAGGAAGAGGGCGAGTGCGAGGCAGGAAGAGGGCGAGTGCGAGGCAGGAAAAGGGCAAGGCAGGGAGTGGGCAAGGGTGAGGGCGGGGCGAGGGCGATGGTTGAGGGTGAGGGCGATGCAGGCCGAGGGCGAGGGGGAGGCGTGGCGAGGGCGAAGCAGCGACAGGGTGAGGCGGATCGAGGGCGAAGCAGGGAGAGGATGATGACAAGGAGGGTTGAGGGTGAGGGCGAGGCAGGGAGAGGGAGAGGGTGATGGCAAGACAGGGAGAGGATGAGAGCGATGCAGGAAGAGGGTGAGGGTGAGGCAGTGTGAGGGCGAGGGCTAGGATGAGGGCGGGGGCGCAGCAGAGTGAGATCGAGGGCAAGGGGAAGGTAGGGCGAGGGCAAAGCAGAGAGAGAGTGACGATGAGGAGGGGCGAGGGCGAGGCAGCGAGAGGGCGAGGGCGAGGCAGGGAGAGGGCGAAGCAGGGAGAGGGCGAGGCGTGGAGAGTGCGACGGCGAGGCAGGGAGAGGGCAAGGCAGGGAGTGGGTGAGGGCGAGGCGGGGAGAGGATGAGGACGAGGAGGGGTGAGGGCAAGACAGGGAGATGGCGAGGGTGAGGCACGGAGAGGGCGTGGCCGAGGCAGGAAGAGGGTTTGGATGAAGCAGGGAGAGGATGAGGACGAGGAGGGGTGAGGCCGATGCAGGGTGAGGGTGAGGTGGGGAGAGGGCAAGGGCGAAACACGGAGATGGTGAGAGCGAGGCACGGAGACGTCGCGGCACAGAGGGGGCAAGGGCAAGGCAGGGTGAGGGAGTGGGAAAGGGCGAGGCAAGGTGAGGGCGAGGGCGAGGCAGGGCGAGGGCGAGGCAGGGCGAGGGCGAGGCAGGGCGAGGGCGAGGCAGGGCGAGGGAGTGGGAGAGGGCGAGGGCAATGCAGGGCAAGGGCGAGGCAGGGCGAGGGCGATTTAGGGCGAGGGCGATGCAGGGTGAGGGTGAGGTGGGGAGAGGGCGAGGCAGGGAGAGGGCGGGGCAGGGAAAGGGCGGGGCAGGGAGTGGGCGAGGGTGAGGCAGGGAGAGGGAGAGGGCGAGGGCAAGGGGGAGGGCGAGGGGGACGGTGATGGCGAGGCAGGGAGAGGGTGAGGGCGAGGCAGGGAGAGGGAGAGGGCGAGGGCAAGGGGGGAGGGCGAGGGGGACAGCGATGGCGAGGCAGGGAGAGGGCAAGGCATGGAGAGGGCGAGGCATGGAGAGGGCGAGGCATGGAGAGGGCGAGGCATGGAGAGGGCGAGGCATGGAGAGGGCGAGGGGGAGGCAGGACGAGGGCGAAGCAGGGAGAGGGTAAGCAAGAGGAGGGGCGAGGGTGAGGGTGAGGTGGGGCGAGGGCGAAGCAGGGAGAGGATGAGGATGAGAAGGGGCGAGGGCGAGGCAGGGACAGGGCGAGGGAGAGGCAGGGAGAGAGTGAGGGCGAGGCATGCAGAGGGTGAGGGTGAGACAGGGAGAGGGTGAGGGCAAGGCAGGGAGAAGGCGAGGGCGAGGCAGGGAGAGGGCAAGGGCGAGGCAGGGTGAGGCAGGGTGAGGCAGGGTGAGGGCGAGGCAGGATGAGAGCGAAGCAGGGAGAGGGTGAGGAAGAGGAGGGGTGAAGGCGAGGCAGGGAGAGGGTGAGGCAGGGAGAGGACGAGGGCGAGGCAAGGAGAGGGCGAGGGTAAGGCCTGCAGAGGGTCAGGGCGAGGCAGGGAGAGGGCGAGGCAGGGAGAGGGTGAGGCAGGGAGAGGGCGAGGCATGCAGAGGCTGAACGCGAGACAGGGAGAGAGCGAGGCAGGGAGAGGGTGAGGCAGGGAGAGGGCGAGGCAGGGAGAGGGAGAGGCAGGGAGAGGGAGAGGCAGGGAGAGGGCGAGGGCGAGGCATGCAGAGACTGAGGGCGAGAGAGGGAGAGGGCGATGGCGAGGCCGGGAGAGGGCGAGGCCGGGAGGGGGCGAGGGCGAGGCCGGGAGGGGGCGAGGGTGAGGCCGGGAGGGGGCGAGGGCGTGGCCGGGAGAGGGCGAGGCCGGGAGGGGGCGAGGGTGAGGCCGGGAGGGGGCTAGGGTGAGGCCGGGAGGGGGCGAGGGCGAGGCCGGGAGGGGGCGAGGGCGAGGCCGGGAGGGGGCGAGGGCGAGGCCGGGAGGGGGCGAGGGAGAGGGCGAGGCCGGGAGAGAGCAAGGACGAGGCATGCACAGAGTGAGGGCGAGACAGGGCGAAGGCAAGGGCGAGGCAGGGAGAGAGCGAGGGCGAGGCAGGGAGAGGGCGAGGGCGAGGCAGGTAGAGGGCGAGGGCAAGGCAGGGAGAAGGCGAGGGCGAGGCAGGTCGAGGGTGAGGGTGAGGCAGGGAGAGGGCGAGGGCGAGGCAGGGAGAGGGCGTGGGCGAGGCAAGGAGAGGTCAAGGGTGAGGCAGGGAGAGGGCGATGGCGAGGCCGGGAGAGGGAGAGGGCGAGACCGGGAGAGGGCGAGTGCGAGGCAGGAAGAGGGCGAGTGCGAGGCAGGAAAAGGGTGAGGCAGTGAGTGGGCGAGGGTGACGGCGGGGCGAGGGCAATGGTTGAGGGTGAGGGCGATGCATGCCGAGGGCGAGGGGGAGGCGCGGCGAGGGCGAGGGTGAGGCGGACTGAGGTCGAAGCAGGGAGAGGATGAGGACAAGGAGGGTTGAGGGTGAGGGCGAGGCAGCGAGAGGGAGAGGGTGATGGCAAGACAGGGAGAGGACGACAGCGAGGCAGGAAGAGGGTGAGGGTGAGACAGGGCGAGGGCTAGGACGTGGATGAGGGCGCAGCAGAGCGAGAGCAAGGGCAAGGGGGAGGCAGGACAAGGGCAAAGCAGGGAGAGAGTGAGGATGAGGAGGGGAGAGGGCGAGGCAGCGAGAGGGCGAGGGCGAGGCAGGGAGAGGTCGAGGCAGGGAATGGGCAAGGGAGGGTGAGGGCGAGGGCGAGGGTGATGGCAATGGCGGGGTGAGGGCAAGGGCCAGGGGAGGACGAGGGTGAGGGTGAGGCAGGGCAAGAGCGAGGAGGAGGCAGGGTGAGGGCGAAGCAGGGAGAGGGTGAGGAAGAGGAGGAGCGAGGGCGAGGCCAGGAGAGGGCGAGGCCAGGAGAGGGCGAGTGCGAGGGTGAGTCAGGGAGAGGATGAGGGCGAGGCAGGGTCAGGGCGAGGATGAGGCAGGAAGAGGGCGAGGCATGGAGAGGCGAGGGCGAGGCAGGGCGAGGGCGAGGCAGGGTGAGGGCGAGGCAGGGCGAGAGCAAGGGTGAGGGGGAGGCAGGGTGAGGGCGAAGCAGGGAGAGGATGAGGACGAGGAGGGCCGAGGGCAAGACAGGGAGATGGCGAGGGCGAGGCAGGTCGAGGGCAGGGCAGGTCGAGGGTGGAGCAGGGAGCGGGCGAAGTTGAGGGGGAGGCAGGGAGAGGGCGAGGGCGAGTGCGAGGCAGGGAGAGGGCGAGGCCGGTAGAAGGTGAGGGCGAAGCCAGGAGAGGGTGAGGGCGAGGGGGAGTCCAGGAAGAGGGTGAGGGCGAGGCAAGGAGAGGGCGGGGCTGGGAGAGGGCGAGGGTGAGGCAGGAAGAGGGTGAGGCAGGTCGAGGGCGAGGCAGGTCGAGGGCGAGGCATGGAGAGGGCGAGGCATGGAGAGGGCGAGGCATCGAGAGGGTGAGGCGTGGAGAGGGCGAGGCATGGAGAGGGCGAGGCATGGAGAGGGCGAGGCATGGAGAGGGCGAGGGCAAGGCAGGGAGAGGGTAAGGAAGAGGAGGGTCGAGGGTGAGGGTGAGGAGGGGCGAGGGCGAAGCAGGGAGAGGATGAGGATGAGGAGGGGTGAGGGTGAGGGCGAGGCAGGGAGAGGGCGAGGGAGAGGCAGGGAGAGAGCAAGGGCGAGGCATGCAGAGGGTGAGGGTGAGGCAGGGAGAGGGCGAGGGCGAGGCAGGGAGAAGGCGAGGGTGAGGCAGGTCGAGGGCGAGGGCGAGGCAGGGAGAGGGTGAGGGCGAGGCAGGGAGGGCGAGGCAGGGAGTGGGCTAGGGTGAGGCAGGGAGAGGGTGAGTGCGGGGCGAGGGCGAGCCAGGGCGAGGGCGAGGGTGATTGCGAGGGCGAAGTAGGGAGTGGGTGAGGAAGAGGGGGGCAAGGGCGAGGCAGGGAGAGGGTGAGGCAGGGAGAGGATGAGGGCGAGGCAAGGAGAGGGTGAGGGCAAGGCCTGCAGAGGGTGAGGGCGAGGCAGGGAGAGGGCGAGGCCGGGAGAGGGCGAGGGCGAGGCCGGGAGAGGGCGAGGGCGAGGCCGAGGGAGAGGGTGAGGGTGAGGGCGAGGGCGAGGGCGAGGGCGAGGGCGAGGGCGAGGGCGAGGGCGAGGGCGAGGGCGAGGCCAGGAGAGGGCAAGGGCAAGGCTGGGAGAGGGCGAGGGCAAGGGCGAGGCCAGGAGAGGGCGAGGGTGAGGCCAGGAGAGGGAAAAGGCGAGGGCGAGGCAGGGAGAGGGCGAATTCGAGGGGGAGGCAGGGCGAGGGGGAGGCAATGCGAGGGGGAGTCCAGGAGAGGGCGAGGGCGAGGACGTATGGGTGGCAGGGAGAGGGCGAGGGCGAGGCGGGGAGAGGGTGGGGAAGGCGGAGGGTGGGGCAGGAGGAGGGCGGGGCTGGGGAGGGCGGGGCAGGGAGAGGGCCAATGCGAGGCAGGGAGAGGGTGAGGCAGAGAGAGGGCGAGGCAGGGAGAGGGCGAGAGCGAGGCTGGGAGAGGGAGAGGGCGAAGCAGGGCGAGGGTGAGGTACGGAGAGGGCGAGGGCGAGGCAGGGAGAGGGCGAGTGCGAGGCGGGGAGAGGGTGGGGAAGGCGGAGGGCGGGGCTGGATTAGGGCAGGGCAGGGGAGGGCAGGGCGGGGCAGGGAGGGGGTGGGGCAGGGAGGGGGCAGGGCAGGGAGGGGGAGGGGCAGGGAGGGGGGCGGGGCAGGGAGGGGGCAGGGCAGGGAGAGGGAGAGGCCGGGAGAAGGCGAGGGCGAGGCTGGGAGAGGGAGAGGGCGAAGCAGGGAGAGGGCGAGGGCGAGGCAGGGAGAGGGCGAGGGTGAGGCAGGGAGAGGGCGAGGCATCCAGAGGGCGAGTGCGAGGCATCCAGAGGGCGAGTGCGAGGCAGGAAGAGGGCGAGTGCGAGGCAGGAAAAGGGCGAGTGCGAGGCAGGAAAAGGGCGAGGCAGGGAGTGGGCGAGGGCGAGGGCGGAGCGAGGGCGATGGTTGAGGGTGAGGGTGATGCAGGCCGAGGGGGAGGCGCGGCGAGGGCGAAGCAGCGAGAGGGCGAGGGCGAGGCGGAGCGAGGGCGAAGCAGGGAGAGGATGAGGACGAGGAGGGTTGAGGGCAAGGGCGAGGCAGGGAGAGGGAGAGGGTGATGGCAAGACAGGGAGAAGACGAGAGCGAGGCAGGAAGAGGGTGAGGGTGAGGCAGTGTGAGGGCGAGGGCTAGGATGAGGGCGAGGGCGCAGCAGAGTGAGATCGAGGGCAAGGGGGAGGTAGGGCGATGGCAAAGCAGGGAGAGAGTGAGGATGAGGAGGGGCGAGGGCGAGGCAGGGAGAGGGCGAGGGCGAGGCAGCGAGAGGGCGAGGGCGAGGCAGGGAGAGGTCGAGGCAGGTAATGGGTGAGGCAGGGATTGGGCAAAGGAGGGTGAGGGCGAGGGCGATGGCAATGGCCGTGCGAGGGCAAGGGCCAGGGGAGGGTGAGGGTGAGGGTGAGGCAGGGCAAGAGTGAGTGGGAGGCAGGGTGAGGGCGAAGCAGGGAGAGGGTGAGGAAGAGGAGGGGCCAGGGCGAGGCCAGGAGAGGGCGAGGGCGAGGGGGAGTCAGGGAGAGGGCGAGGATGAGGGGGAGGCAGGGAGAGGGCGAGGGTGAGGCAGAAAGAGGGCAAGGGCGAGCCAGTGAGAGGGCAAGGGCGAGGCAGGGAGAGGGCGAGAGCGAGGCAGGGCAAGGGTGAGGCAGGGCGAGGGAGTGGGAGAGGGCGAGGGCAAGGCAGGGCAAGGGCGAGGCAGGGCGAGGGCGATTTAGGGTGAGGGTGATGCAGGGCGAGGGCGAGGCGGGGAGAGGGCGAGGCAGGGTGAGAGTGCAACAGAGACAGAGTGTGAGAGAGAGAGAGAGACAGACACACAAAGACGAAAGGGGTGAGAGAGATGGAGAGAAAGTCCAGATGGGGGAAGAGAGAAAGCAGTGAGGAACAATAAAGGGCAGAAGGCACAGGAAAAGGGAAAGAGAATTGCAGTGGGTCTTGGAGATGTCCAGGATTCCTCACTTTGTCCAAGAAATGAGGGAAACGTTTAAAATTGAACTGGAAATGGAATCAGCATGAATGGATGAACTAGAGGTGGGAAGGGGCACTATGTTAGGCCCCAGCTCCAGAACGACATCCAGTGGAAGGCCAAGGTGGGTCAGCCAGAGTGGGCAGTGGGGAGGGAGAACAGGGGAGAGGCTGCAAATCCACATCCGTTTGGATTAGCTCCATCAGACGCTACCCTTGACCCCAATAGTTAATTTCTGATCAGTGCAAAATGCCCCCTGAACTTGTGTGAGTACTGAGGCAATGACAGGGACAAGGTCAGAGGCATTGCATGCTAGAGTTAGGAGGAGCCTCGTGGCATTCACTGTCAGAAAGCAGGCTGTAAGAGTCAGAGTACATAACAAGAGAGCAGCATTATCTTCTGAACCTGCGACTCACCGCATTTACTGATGGTCCTGTTGGGGGAGCATGATCACTGCCTCTAGGCTCATGGGCCAGATCAAATATAAAGCAGGTGGAAAAGTGACATCAACACTAGAGGACAGCAGTGACTGTGACCTCATAAAAGGGAACAATATCATAAAGGGTCAATGTCAAACACTCCCAGGGCAAGTACAACACAGGGGTAGATACAGAGTAAAGCTCCCAAAACACTGTCCCCATCAAACACTCCCAGGACAGGTACAGCACGGGGTTAGATACAGAGTAAAGCTCCCTCTACACTGTCCCCATCAAACACTCCCAGGACAGGTACAGCACGAGGATAGATACAGAGTAAAGCTCCCACTACACTGTCCCCATAAACACTCCCAGGGCAGGTACAGCACGGGGATAGATACAGAGTAAATCTCCTTCTACAGAGTCCCATTCAAACACTCCCAGGACATGTACAGGACGGGGTTAGATACAGAGTAAACATCCCTCTATACTGTCCCCATCAAACACTCCCAGTGCAGGTACAGCACGGGATTAGATACAAAGTAAAGCTCCCACTACACTGTCCCCATAAACACTCCCAGGACAGGTACAGCACGGGGATAGATACAGAGTAAAGCTCCCACTACACTGTCCCCATTAAACACTCCCAGGACAGGTACAGCATGGGGTTAGATACACAGAAAAGCCCCCTCTACACTGTCTCCATCAAACAGTCACAGGACAGGTACAGCACGGGATTAGATACACAGTAAAGCTGCCTTTACACTGTCCCCATCAAACACTCCCAGGAGAGGTACAGCATGGGGTTAGATAAACAATAAAACTCCCTCTACACTGTACCCATCAAACACTCCCAGGACAGGTACAGCACGGGGTTAGATACAGAGTAAAGCCCCCTCTACACTGTCCCCATCAAACACTCCCAGGGCAGGTACAGCACAGGGTTAGATACAGAGTAAAGCTTCCTCTACACTGTCCCCATCAAACACTTCCAGGACACGTACAGCACGGGGTTAGATACACAGTAAAGCTCACACTACACTGTCCCTATCAAACACTCCCAGGACAGGTACATCACAGGGTTAGATACACAGTAAAGCTCCCTCTACACTGTCCCCATCAAATACACCCAGGACAGGTACAGCACGGGGTTAGATACACAGTAAAGCTCCCTCTACACTGTCCCCATCAAATACTCCCAGGACAGGTACAGAACGAGGTTAGATACACAGTAAAGCTCCCTCTACATTGTCCCCATCAAACACTCCCAGGACAGGTACAGCACTGGGTTAGATACAGAGTAAAGTTCCCACTACACTGTCCCCATCAAACACTTCCAGGACACGTACAGCACGGGGTTAGATACACAGTAAAGCTCACACTACACTGACCAATCAAATACTCCCAGGACAGGTACAGCATGGGGTCAGATACACAGTAAAGCCCCCTCTACACTGTCCCCATCAAACACTCCCAGGACAGGTACAGCACGGGGTTAGATACAGAGTAAAGTTCCAACTACACCGTCACCGTCAAACACTCCCAGGACAGGTACAGCATGGGGTTAGATACACAGTAAAGCTCCTTCCACACTGTCCCCATCAAGCACTCCCCGGCAAGGTACAGCACGGGGTTAGATACAGAGCAAAGCTCCCAGTACACTACCCCATCAAACACTCCCAGGACACGTACAGCACAGGGTTAGATACACAGTAAAGCTCACACTACACTGACCAATCAAATACTCCCAGAACAGGTACAGCATGGGGTTAGATACACAGTAAAGCCCCCTCTACACTCTCTCCATCAAACACTCGCAGGGCAGCTGCAGCACGGGGTTAGATACACAATAAAGCTCCCTCCACACTGTCAGCATAAAGCACTCCCAGGACAGGTACAGCACGGGGTTAGATACACAGTAAAGCTCCCTCTACACTGTCCCTTTCAAACACTCCCAAGACAGGTATAGCATGGGGTTAGATACAGAGTAAAGCTCCCACTACACTGTCTCCATCAAATACTCCCAGGACATGTACAGCACGGGGTTAGATACAGAGTAAAGGTCCCTCTACACTGTCCCCATCAAACACTCCCAGGACACGTACAGCACAGGGTTAGATACACAGTAAAGCTCACACTACACTGACCAATCAAATACTCCCAGAACAGGTACAGCATGGGGTTAGATACACAGTAAAGCCCCCTCTACACTCTCTCCATCAAACACTCGCAGGGCAGCTGCAGCACGGGGTTAGATACACAATAAAGCTCCCTCCACACTGTCAGCATAAAGCACTCCCAGGACAGGTACAGCACGGGGTTAGATACACAGTAAAGCTCCCTCTACACTGTCCCTTTCAAACACTCCCAAGACAGGTATAGCATGGGGTTAGATACAGAGTAAAGCTCCCACTACACTGTCTCCATCAAATACTCCCAGGACATGTACAGCACGGGGTTAGATACAGAGTAAAGGTCCCTCTACACTGTCCCCATCAAACACTCCCAGGACACGTACAGCACAGGGTTAGATACAGAGTAAAACTCCCTCTACACTGTCCACATCAAACACTCACAGGACAGCTACATCATTGGGTTAGATACAGAGTAAATCTCCCTCCACACTGTCCCCATCAAACACTCCCAGGACACGTACAGCACGGGGTTAGGTACACAGTAAAGCTCCATCTACACTGTCCCTATCAAACACTCCCAGGATAGGTACAGCATGAGGTTAGATACAGAGTAAAGATCCCTCTACACTGTCCCCATCAAACACTCCCAGGACAGGTACAGCACTGGGTTAGATACAGAGTAAAGTTCCAACTACACCATCCCCATCGAACAGTCCCAGGAGAGGAACAGCACGGGGTTAGATACACAGAAAAGCTCCCACTGCACCGTCCCCATCAAGCACTCCCAATGCACGTATAGCACGGGGTTAGATAGAGTAAAGCTCCCTCTACACTGTCCCTTTCAAACACTTCCAAGACAGGTATAGCACGGGGTTAGATACAGAGTAAAGCACCCACTACACTGTCTCCATCAAATACTCCCAGGACATGTACAGCACGGGTTTAGATACAGAGTAAAGCTCCCTCTACACTGTCTCCATCAAACAGTCCCAGGACAGGTACATCATTGGGTTAGGTACACAGTAAAGCTCCATCTACACGGTCCCTATCAAATACTCCCAGGACAGGTACAGCACGAGGTTAGATACACAGTAAAGCTCCCTCTACACTGTCCCCATCAAACACTCCCAGGACAGGTACAGCACTGGGTTAGATACAGAGTAAAGTTCCCACGACACTGTCCCCATCAGACACTCCTAGGACACGTACAGCACGGGGTTAGATACAGAGTAAATCTCCCTCTACACTGTCCCCATCAAACACTCCCAGGACAGGTACAGCACGGGGTTAGATACAGAGTAAAGTTCCAACTACACCGTCCCCATCAAACACTCCCAGGACAGGTACAGCATGGGGTTAGATACACAGTAAAGCTCCTTCCACACTGTCCCCATCAAGCACTCCCCGGACAGGTACAGCATGGGGTTAGATACAGAGCAAAGCTCCCTCTACACTGTCCCCATCAGACACTCCCAGGACAGGTACAACACAGGGTTAGATACAGAGTAAAGCTCCCTCTACACTGTCCCCATCGAACAGTCCCAGGAGAGGAACAGCACGGGGTTAGATACACAGAAAAGCTCCCACTGCACCGTCCCCATCAAGCACTCCCAATGCAGGTATAGCACGGGGTTAGATACAGAGTAAAGCTCTCACTACACTGTCTCCATCAAATACTCCCAGGACATGTACAGCACGGGGTTAGATACAGAGTAAAGCTCCCTCTACACTGTCCCCATCAAACACTCCCAGGACAGGTACAGCACGGGGTTAGATATAGAGTAAAGCTCCCTCTACACTGTCCCCATTAAACACTCCCAGGACAGGTACAGCATGGGGTTAGATACACAGAAAAGCCCCCTCTACACTGTCTCCATCAAACACTCCCAGGGCAGGTACAGCACGGGGTTAGATATACAGTAAAGCTCGCTCCACACTGTCCCCATCAAACACTCCCAGGTGAGGTACAGCACAGGGTTAGATACAGAGTGAAGCTCCCTCTACACTGTCCCCATCAAACACTCCCAGGACAGGTACAGCACGGGGTTAGAAACAGAGTAAAACTCCCTCTACACTGTCCCCATCAAACACTCCCAGGACAGGTACAGCATGGGGTTAGATAAACAATAAAGCTCCCTCTACACTGCCCCCATCAAACACTCGCAGGGCAGTTGTAGCACGGGGTTAGATACACAATAAAGCTCCCTCCACACTGTCAGCATAAAGCACTCCCAGGACAGGTACAGCACGGGGTTAGTTACACAGTAAAGCTCCCTCTACACTGTCCCTTTCAAACACTCCCAAGACAGGTATAGCACGGGGTTAGATACAGAGTAAAGCTCCCACTACACTGTCTCCATCAAATACTCCCAGGACATGTTGCAGCACGGGGTTAGATACAGAGTAAAGCTCCCACTACACTGTCTCCATCAAATACTCCCAGGACATGTACAGCACGGGGTTAGATACAGAGTAAAGGTCCCTCTACACTGTCCCCATCAAACACTCCCAGGACATGTACAGCACAGGGTTAGATACAGAGTAAAACTCCCTCTACACTGTCCCCATCAAACACTCCCAGGACAGGTACATCAATGGGTTAGATACAGAGTAAATCTCCATCCACACTGTCCCCATCAAACACTCCCAGGACACGTACAGCACGGGGTTAGGTACACAGTAAAGCTCCATCTACACTGTCCCTATCAAACACTCCCAGGATAGGTACAGCATGAGGTTAGATACACAGTAAAGCTCCCTCTACACTGTCCCCATCAAACACTCCCAGGACAGGTACAGCACGGGGTTAGATACAGAGTAAAGTTCCCACTACACTGTCCCCATCAGACACTCCTAGGACACGTACAGCACGGGGTTAGATACAGAGTAAATCTCCCTCTACACTGTCCCCATCAAACACTCCCAGGACAGGTACAGCACGGGGTTAGATACAGAGTAAAGTTCCAACTACACCGTCCCCATCGAACAGTCCCAGGAGAAAAACAGCAAGGGGTTAGATACACAGAAAAGCTCCCACTGCACCGTCCCCATCAAGCACTCCCAATGCAGGTATAGCACGGGGTTAGATACAGAGTAAAGCTCCCTCTACACTGTCCCTTTCAAACACTCTCAAGACAGGTATAGCACGGGGTTAGATACAGAGTAAAGCTCCGACTACACTGTCTCCATCAAATACTCCCAGGACATGTACAGCACGGGGTTAGATACAGAGTAAAGCTCCCTCTACACTGTCCCCATCAAACACTCCCAGGACACGTACAGCACAGGGTTAGATACAGAGTAAAACTCCCTCCACACTGTCCCCATCAAACAGTCCCAGGACAGGTACATCATTGGGTTAGGTACACAGTAAAGCTCCATCTACACCGTCCCTATCAAACACTCCCAGGACAGGTACAGCACGAGGTTAGATACACAGTAAAGCTCCCTCTACACTGTCCCCATCAAACACTCCCAGGACAGGTACAGCACTGGGTTAGATACAGAGTAATGTTCCCACGACACTGTCCCCATCAGACACTCCTAGGACACATACAGCACGGGGTTAGATACAGAGTAAATCTCCCTCTGCACCGTCCCCACCAAACACTCCCAGGACAGGTATAGCACGGGGTTAGATACAGAGTAAAGCTCTCACTACACTGTCTCCATCAAATACTCCCAGGACATGTACAGCACGGGGTTAGATACAGAGTAAAGCTCCCTCTACACTGTCCCCATCAAACACTCCCAGGACAGGTACAGCACGGGGTTAGATACAGAGTAAAGCTCCCTCTACACTGTCCCATCAAACACTCCCAGGACAGGTAAAGCACGGGGTTAGATACACAGTAAAGCTCCCACTACACTGTCCCCATCAAACAGTCCCAGGACAGGTACAGCACGGGGTTAGATACAGAGTAAAGCTCCCTCTACACTGTCCCATCAAACACTCCCAGGACAGGTAAAGCACGGGGTGAGATACACAGTAAAGGTCCCTCTACACTGTCCCCATCAAACACTCCCAGGACACGTACAGCACAGGGTTAGATACAGAGTAAAACTCCCTCTACACTGTCCACATCAAACACTCACAGGACAGCTACATCATTGGGTTAGATACAGAGTAAATCTCCCTCCACACTGTCCCCATCAAACACTCCCAGGACACGTACAGCACGGGGTTAGGTACACAGTAAAGCTCCATCTACACTGTCCCTATCAAACACTCCCAGGATAGGTACAGCATGAGGTTAGATACAGAGTAAAGATCCCTCTACACTGTCCCCATCAAACACTCCCAGGACAGGTACAGCACTGGGTTAGATACAGAGTAAAGTTCCAACTACACCATCCCCATCGAACAGTCCCAGGAGAGGAACAGCACGGGGTTAGATACAAAGAAAAGCTCCCACTGCACCGTCCCCATCAAGCACTCCCAATGCAGGTATAGCACGGGGTTAGATAGAGTAAAGCTCCCTCTACACTGTCCCTTTCAAACACTTCCAAGACAGGTATAGCACGGGGTTAGATACAGAGTAAAGCACCCACTACACTGTCTCCATCAAATACTCCCAGGACATGTACAGCACGGGGTTAGATACAGAGTAAAGCTCCCTCTACACTGTCCCCATCAAACAGTCCCAGGACAGGTACATCATTGGGTTAGGTACACAGTAAAGCTCCATCTACACGGTCCCTATCAAATACTCCCAGGACAGGTACAGCACGAGGTTAGATACACAGTAAAGCTCCCTCTACACTGTCCCCATCAAACACTCCCAGGACAGGTACAGCACTGGGTTAGATACAGAGTAAAGTTCCCACGACACTGTCCCCATCAGACACTCCTAGGACACGTACAGCACGGGGTTAGATACAGAGTAAATCTCCCTCTACACTGTCCCCATCAAACACTCCCAGGACAGGTACAGCACGGGGTTAGATACAGAGTAAAGTTCCAACTACACCGTCCCCATCAAACACTCCCAGGACAGGTACAGCACGGGGTTAGATACACAGTAAAGCTCCTTCCACACTGTCCCCATCAAGCACTCCCCGGACAGGTACAGCATGGGGTTAGATACAGAGCAAAGCTCCCTCTACACTGTCCCCATCAGACACTCCCAGGACAGGTACAACACAGGGTTAGATACAGAGTAAAGCTCCCTCTACACTGTCCCCATCGAACAGTCCCAGGAGAGGAACAGCACGGGGTTAGATACACAGAAAAGCTCCCACTGCACCGTCCCCATCAAGCACTCCCAATGCAGGTATAGCACGGGGTTAGATACAGAGTAAAGCTCCCTCTACACTGTCCCTTTCAAACACTCCCAAGACAGGTATAGCACGGGGTTAGATACAGAGTAAAGCTCTCACTACACTGTCTCCATCAAATACTCCCAGGACATGTACAGCACGGGGTTAGATACAGAGTAAAGCTCCCTCTACACTGTCCCCATCAAACACTCCCAGGACAGGTACAGCACGGGGTTAGATATAGAGTAAAGCTCCCTCTACACTGTCCCCATTAAACACTCCCAGGACAGGTACAGCATGGGGTTAGATACACAGAAAAGCCCCCTCTACACTGTCTCCATCAAACACTCCCAGGGCAGGTACAGCACGGGGTTAGATATACAGTAAAGCTCGCTCCACACTGTCCCCATCAAACACTCCCAGGTGAGGTACAGCACAGGGTTAGATACAGAGTGAAGCTCCCTCTACACTGTCCCCATCAAACACTCCCAGGACAGGTACAGCACGGGGTTAGAAACAGAGTAAAACTCCCTCTACACTGTCCCCATCAAACACTCCCAGGACAGGTACAGCATGGGGTTAGATAAACAATAAAGCTCCCTCTACACTGCCCCCATCAAACACTCGCAGGGCAGTTGTAGCACGGGGTTAGATACACAATAAAGCTCCCTCCACACTGTCAGCATAAAGCACTCCCAGGACAGGTACAGCACGGGGTTAGTTACACAGTAAAGCTCCCTCTACACTGTCCCTTTCAAACACTCCCAAGACAGGTATAGCACGGGGTTAGATACAGAGTAAAGCCCCCACTACACTGTCTCCATCAAATACTCCCAGGACATGTTGCAGCACGGGGTTAGATACAGAGTAAAGCTCCCACTACACTGTCTCCATCAAATACTCCCAGGACATGTACAGCACGGGGTTAGATACAGAGTAAAGGTCCCTCTACACTGTCCCCATCAAACACTCCCAGGACATGTACAGCACAGGGTTAGATACAGAGTAAAACTCCCTCTACACTGTCCCCATCAAACACTCCCAGGACAGGTACATCAATGGGTTAGATACAGAGTAAATCTCCATCCACACTGTCCCCATCAAACACTCCCAGGACACGTACAGCACGGGGTTAGGTACACAGTAAAGCTCCATCTACACTGTCCCTATCAAACACTCCCAGGATAGGTACAGCATGAGGTTAGATACACAGTAAAGCTCCCTCTACACTGTCCCCATCAAACACTCCCAGGACAGGTACAGCACGGGGTTAGATACAGAGTAAAGTTCCCACTACACTGTCCCCATCAGACACTCCTAGGACACGTACAGCACGGGGTTAGATACAGAGTAAATCTCCCTCTACACTGTCCCCATCAAACACTCCCAGGACAGGTACAGCACGGGGTTAGATACAGAGTAAAGTTCCAACTACACCGTCCCCATCGAACAGTCCCAGGAGAAAAACAGCAAGGGGTTAGATACACAGAAAAGCTCCCACTGCACCGTCCCCATCAAGCACTCCCAATGCAGGTATAGCACGGGGTAAGATACAGAGTAAAGCTCCCTCTACACTGTCCCTTTCAAACACTCTCAAGACAGGTATAGCACGGGGTTAGATACAGAGTAAAGCTCCGACTACACTGTCTCCATCAAATACTCCCAGGACATGTACAGCACGGGGTTAGATACAGAGTAAAGCTCCCTCTACACTGTCCCCATCAAACACTCCCAGGACACGTACAGCACAGGGTTAGATACAGAGTAAAACTCCCTCCACACTGTCCCCATCAAACAGTCCCAGGACAGGTACATCATTGGGTTAGGTACACAGTAAAGCTCCATCTACACCGTCCCTATCAAACACTCCCAGGACAGGTACAGCACGAGGTTAGATACACAGTAAAGCTCCCTCTACACTGTCCCCATCAAACACTCCCAGGACAGGTACAGCACTGGGTTAGATACAGAGTAATGTTCCCACGACACTGTCCCCATCAGACACTCCTAGGACACATACAGCACGGCGTTAGATACAGAGTAAATCTCCCTCTGCACCGTCCCCACCAAACACTCCCAGGACAGGTACAGCACGGGGTTAGATACAGATTAAAGGTCCAACTACACCGTCCCCATCAAACACTCCCAGGACAGGTACAGCACGGGGTTAGATACAGAGCAAAGCTCCCTCTACACTGTCCCCATCAGACACTCCCAGGACAGGTACAACACAGGGTTAGATACAGAGTAAAGCTCCCTCTACACTGTCCCCATCGAACAGTCCCAGGAGAGGAACAGCACGGGGTTAGATACACAGAAAAGCTCCCACTGCACCGTCCCCATCAAGCACTCCCAATGCAGGTATAGCACGGGGTTAGATACAGAGTAAAGCTCCCTCTACACTGCCCCTTTCAAACACTCCCAAGACAGGTATAGCACGGGGTTAGATACAGAGTAAAGCTCTCACTACACTGTCTCCATCAAATACTCCCAGGACATGTACAGCACGGGGTTAGATACAGAGTAAAGCTCCCTCTACACTGTCCCCATCAAACACTCCCAGGACAGGTACAGCACGGGGTTAGATACAGAGTAAAGCTCCCTCTACACTGTCCCATCAAACACTCCCAGGACAGGTAAAGCACGGGGTGAGATACACAGTAAAGGTCCCTCTACACTGTCCCCATCAAACACTCCCAGGACACGTACAGCACAGGGTTAGATACAGAGTAAAACTCCCTCTACACTGTCCACATCAAACACTCACAGGACAGCTACATCATTGGGTTAGATACAGAGTAAATCTCCCTCCACACTGTCCCCATCAAACACTCCCAGGACACGTACAGCACGGGGTTAGGTACACAGTAAAGCTCCATCTACACTGTCCCTATCAAACACTCCCAGGATAGGTACAGCATGAGGTTAGATACAGAGTAAAGATCCCTCTACACTGTCCCCATCAAACACTCCCAGGACAGGTACAGCACTGGGTTAGATACAGAGTAAAGTTCCAACTACACCATCCCCATCGAACAGTCCCAGGAGAGGAACAGCACGGGGTTAGATACAAAGAAAAGCTCCCACTGCACCGTCCCCATCAAGCACTCCCAAAGCAGGTATAGCACGGGGTTAGATAGTGTAAAGCTCCCTCTACACTGTCCCTTTCAAACACTTCCAAGACAGGTATAGCACGGGGTTAGATACAGAGTAAAGCACCCACTACACTGTCTCCATCAAATACTCCCAGGACATGTACAGCACGGGGTTAGATACAGAGTAAAGCTCCCTCTACACTGTCCCCATCAAACAGTCCCAGGACAGGTACATCATTGGGTTAGGTACACAGTAAAGCTCCATCTACACGGTCCCTATCAAATACTCCCAGGACAGGTACAGCACGAGGTTAGATACACAGTAAAGCTCCCTCTACACTGTCCCCATCAAACACTCCCAGGACAGGTACAGCACTGGGTTAGATACAGAGTAATGTTCCCACGACACTGTCCCCATCAGACACTCCTAGGACACATACAGCACGGGGTTAGATACAGAGTAAATCTCCCTCTGCACCGTCCCCACCAAACACTCCCAGGACAGGTACAGCACGGGGTTAGATACAGATTAAAGTTCCAACTACACCGTCCCCATCAAACACTCCCAGGACAGGTACAGCACGGGGTTAGATACAGAGCAAAGCTCCCTCTACACTGTCCCCATCAGACACTCCCAGGACAGGTACAACACAGGGTTAGATACAGAGTAAAGCTCCCTCTACACTGTCCCCATCGAACAGTCCCAGGAGAGGAACAGCACGGGGTTAGATACACAGAAAAGCTCCCACTGCACCGTCCCCATCAAGCACTCCCAATGCAGGTATAGCACGGGGTTAGATACAGAGTAAAGCTCCCTCTACACTGCCCCTTTCAAACACTCCCAAGACAGGTATAGCACGGGGTTAGATACAGAGTAAAGCTCTCACTACACTGTCTCCATCAAATACTCCCAGGACATGTACAGCACAGGGTAAGATACAGAGTAAAGCTCCCTCTACACTGTCCCCATCAAACACTCCCAGGACAGGTACAGCACGGGGTTAGATACAGAGTAAAGCTCCCTCTACACTGTCCCATCAAACACTCCCAGGACAGGTAAAGCACGGGGTTAGATACACAGTAAAGCTCCCACTACACTGTCCCCATCAAACAGTCCCAGGACAGGTACAGCACGGGGTTAGATACAGAGTAAAGCTCCCTCTACACTGTCCCATCAAACACTCCCAGGACAGGTAAAGCACGGGGTTAGATACACAGTAAAGGTCCCTCTACACTGTCCCCATCAAACACTCCCAGGACACGTACAGCACAGGGTTAGATACAGAGTAAAACTCCCTCTACACTGTCCACATCAAACACTCACAGGACAGCTACATCATTGGGTTAGATACAGAGTAAATCTCCCTCCACACTGTCCCCATCAAACACTCCCAGGACACGTACAGCACGGGGTTAGGTACACAGTAAAGCTCCATCTACACTGTCCCTATCAAACACTCCCAGGATAGGTACAGCATGAGGTTAGATACAGAGTAAAGATCCCTCTACACTGTCCCCATCAAACACTCCCAGGACAGGTACAGGACTGGGTTAGATACAGAGTAAAGTTCCAACTACACCATCCCCATCGAACAGTCCCAGGAGAGGAACAGCACGGGGTTAGATACACAGAAAAGCTCCCACTGCACCGTCCCCATCAAGCACTCCCAATGCACGTATAGCACGGGGTTAGATAGAGTAAAGCTCCCTCTACACTGTCCCTTTCAAACACTTCCAAGACAGGTATAGCACGGGGTTAGATACAGAGTAAAGCACCCACTACACTGTCTCCATCAAATACTCCCAGGACATGTACAGCACGGGGTTAGATACAGAGTAAAGCTCCCTCTACACTGTCCCCATCAAACAGTCCCAGGACAGGTACATCATTGGGTTAGGTACACAGTAAAGCTCCATCTACACGGTCCCTATCAAATACTCCCAGGACAGGTACAGCACGAGGTTAGATACACAGTAAAGCTCCCTCTACACTGTCCCCATCAAACACTCCCAGGACAGGTACAGCACTGGGTTAGATACAGAGTAAAGTTCCCACGACACTGTCCCCATCAGACACTCCTAGGACACGTACAGCACGGGGTTAGATACAGAGTAAATCTCCCTCTACACTGTCCCCATCAAACACTCCCAGGACAGGTACAGCACGGGGTTAGATACACAGTAAAGCTCCTTCCACACTGTCCCCATCAAGCACTCCCCGGACAGGTACAGCATGGGGTTAGATACAGAGCAAAGCTCCCTCTACACTGTCCCCATCAGACACTCCCAGGACAGGTACAACACAGGGTTAGATACAGAGTAAAGCTCCCTCTACACTGTCCCCATCGAACAGTCCCAGGAGAGGAACAGCACGGGGTTAGATACACAGAAAAGCTCCCACTGCACCGTCCCCATCAAGCACTCCCAATGCAGGTATAGCACGGGGTTAGATACAGAGTAAAGCTCCCTCTACACTGTCCCTTTCAAACACTCCCAAGACAGGTATAGCACGGGGTTAGATACAGAGTAAAGCTCTCACTACACTGTCTCCATCAAATACTCCCAGGACATGTACAGCACGGGGTTAGATACAGAGTAAAGCTCCCTCTACACTGTCCCCATCAAACACTCCCAGGACAGGTACAGCACGGGGTTAGATATAGAGTAAAGCTCCCTCTACACTGTCCCCATTAAACACTCCCAGGACAGGTACAGCATGGGGTTAGATACACAGAAAAGCCCCCTCCACACTGTCTCCATCAAACACTCCCAGGGCAGGTACAGCACGGGGTTAGATATACAGTAAAGCTCGCTCCACACTGTCCCCATCAAACACTCCCAGGTGAGGTACAGCACAGGGTTAGATACAGAGTGAAGCTCCCTCTACACTGTCCCCATCAAACACTCCCAGGACAGGTACAGCACGGGGTTAGAAACAGAGTAAAACTCCCTCTACACTGTCCCCATCAAACACTCCCAGGACAGGTACAGCATGGGGTTAGATAAACAATAAAGCTCCCTCTACACTGCCCCCATCAAACACTCGCAGGGCAGTTGTAGCACGGGGTTAGATACACAATAAAGCTCCCTCCACACTTTCAGCATAAAGCACTCCCAGGACAGGTACAGCACGGGGTTAGTTACACAGTAAAGCTCCCTCTACACTGTCCCTTTCAAACACTCCCAAGACAGGTATAGCACGGGGTTAGATACAGAGTAAAGCTCCCACTACACTGTCTCCATCAAATACTCCCAGGACATGTTGCAGCACGGGGTTAGATACAGAGTAAAGCTCCCACTACACTGTCTCCATCAAAAACTCCCAGGACATGTACAGCACGGGGTTAGATACAGAGTAAAGGTCCCTCTACACTGTCCCCATCAAACACTCCCAGGACATGTACAGCACAGGGTTAGATACAGAGTAAAACTCCCTCTACACTGTCCCCATCAAACACTCCCAGGACAGGTACATCAATGGGTTAGATACAGAGTAAATCTCCATCCACACTGTCCCCATCAAACACTCCCAGGACACGTACAGCACGGGGTTAGGTACACAGTAAAGCTCCATCTACACTGTCCCTATCAAACACTCCCAGGATAGGTACAGCATGAGGTTAGATACACAGTAAAGCTCCCTCTACACTGTCCCCATCAAACACTCCCAGGACAGGTACAGCACGGGGTTAGATACAGAGTAAAGTTCCCACTACACTGTCCCCATCAGACACTCCTAGGACACGTACAGCACGGGGTTAGATACAGAGTAAATCTCCCTCTACACTGTCCCCATCAAACACTCCCAGGACAGGTACAGCACGGGGTTAGATACAGAGTAAAGTTCCAACTACACCGTCCCCATCGAACAGTCCCAGGAGAAAAACAGCAAGGGGTTAGATACACAGAAAAGCTCCCACTGCACCGTCCCCATCAAGCACTCCCAATGCAGGTATAGCACGGGGTTAGATACAGAGTAAAGCTCCCTCTACACTGTCCCTTTCAAACACTCTCAAGACAGGTATAGCACGGGGTTAGATACAGAGTAAAGCTCCGACTACACTGTCTCCATCAAATACTCCCAGGACATGTACAGCACGGGGTTAGATACAGAGTAAAGCTCCCTCTACACTGTCCCCATCAAACACTCCCAGGACACGTACAGCACAGGGTTAGATACAGAGTAAAACTCCCTCCACACTGTCCCCATCAAACAGTCCCAGGACAGGTACATCATTGGGTTAGGTACACAGTAAAGCTCCATCTACACCGTCCCTATCAAACACTCCCAGGACAGGTACAGCACGAGGTTAGATACACAGTAAAGCTCCCTCTACACTGTCCCCATCAAACACTCCCAGGACAGGTACAGCACTGGGTTAGATACAGAGTAATGTTCCCACAACACTGTCCCCATCAGACACTCCTAGGACACATACAGCACGGGGTTAGATACAGAGTAAATCTCCCTCTGCACCGTCCCCACCAAACACTCCCAGGACAGGTACAGCACGGGGTTAGATACAGATTAAAGTTCCAACTACACCGTCCCCATCAAACACTCCCAGGACAGGTACAGCACGGGTTAGATACAGAGCAAAGCTCCCTCTACACTGTCCCCATCAGACACTCCCAGGACAGGTACAACACAGGGTTAGATACAGAGTAAAGCTCCCTCTACACGGTCCCCATCGAACAGTCCCAGGAGAGGAACAGCACGGGGTTAGATACACAGAAAAGCTCCCACTGCACCGTCCCCATCAAGCACTCCCAATGCAGGTATAGCACGGGGTTAGATACAGAGTAAAGCTCCCTCTACACTGCCCCTTTCAAACACTCCCAAGACAGGTATAGCACGGGGTTAGATACAGAGTTAAGCTCTCACTACACTGTCTCCATCAAATACTCCCAGGACATGTACAGCACGGGGTTAGATACAGAGTAAAGCTCCTCTACACTGTCCCCATCAAACACTCCCAGGACAGGTACAGCACGGGGTTAGATACAGAGTAAAGCTCCCTCTACACTGTCCCATCAAACACTCCCAGGACAGGTAAAGCACGGGGTTAGATACACAGTAAAGCTCCCACTACACTGTCCCCATCAAACAGTCCCAGGACAGGTACAGCACGGGGTTAGATATAGAGTAAAGCTCCCTCTACACTGTCCCCATTAAACACTCCCAGGACAGGTACAGCATGGGGTTAGATACACAGAAAAGCCCCCTCTACACTGTCTCCATCAAACACTCCCAGGGCAGGTACAGCACGGGTTAGATATACAGTAAAGCTCGCTCCACTCTGTCCCCATCAAACACTCCCAGGACAGGTACAGCACAGGGTTAGATACAGAGTAAAGCTCGCTCTACACTGTCCCCATCAAACACTCCCAGGACAGGTACAGCACGGGGTTAGAAACAGAGTAAAACTCCCTCTACACTGTCCCCATCAACACTCCCAGGACAGGTACAGCATGGGTTAGATAAACAATAAAGCTCCCTCTACACTGCCCCCATCAAACACTCGCAGGGCAGTTGTAGCACGGGGTTAGATACACAATAAATCTCCCTCCACACTGTCAGCATAAAGCACTCCCAGGACAGGTACAGCACGGGGTTAGATACACAGTAAAGCTCCCTCTACACTGTCCCTTTCAAACACTCCCAAGACAGGTATAGCACGGGGTTAGATACAGAGTAAAGCTCCCACTACACTGTCTCCATCAAATACTCCCAGGACATGTACAGCACGGGGTTAGATACAGAGTAAAGGTCCCTCTACACTGTCCCCATCAAACACTCCCAGGACACGTACAGCACAGGGTTAGGTACAGAGTAAAACTCCCCTCTACACTGTCCCCATCAAACACTCCCAGGACAGGTACATCAATGGGTTAGATACAGAGTAAATCTCCATCCACACTGTCCCCATCAAACACTCCCAGGACACGTACAGCACTGGGTTAGGTACACAGTAAAGCTCCATCTACACTGTCCCTATCAAACACTCCAGGATAGGTACAGCATGAGGTTAGATACACAGTAAAGCTCCCTCTACACTGTCCCCATCAAAACACTCCCAGGACAGGTACAGCACTGGGTTAGATACAGAGTAAAGTTCCCACTACACTGTCCCCATCAAACACTCCCAGGACAGGTACAGCACGGGGTTAGATTACAGAGTAAAGTTCCAACTACACCGTCCCCATCGAACAGTCCCAGGAGAAAAACAGCAAGGGGTTAGATACAGAGTAAAGGTCCCTCTACACTGTCCCCATCAAACACTCCCAGGACACGTACAGCACAGGGTTAGATACAGAGTAAAACTCCCTCTACACTGTCCACATCAAACACTCACAGGACAGCTACATCATTGGGTTAGATACAGAGTAAATCTCCCTCCACACTGTCCCCATCAAACACTCCCAGGACACGTACAGCACGGGGTTAGGTACACAGTAAAGCTCCATCTACACTGTCCCTATCAAACACTCCCAGGATAGGTACAGCATGAGGTTAGATACAGAGTAAAGATCCCTCTACACTGTCCCCATCAAACACTCCCAGGACAGGTACAGCACTGGGTTAGATACAGAGTAAAGTTCCAACTACACCATCCCCATCGAACAGTCCCAGGAGAGGAACAGCACGGGGTTAGATACACAGAAAAGCTCCCACTGCACCGTCCCCATCAGCACTCCCAATGCAGGTATAGCACGGGGTTAGATAGAGTAAAGCTCCCTCTACACTGTCCCTTTCAAACACTTCCAAGACAGGTATAGCACGGGGTTAGATACAGAGTAAAGCACCCACTACACTGTCTCCATCAAATACTCCCAGGACATGTACAGCACGGGGTTTAGATACAGAGTAAAGCTCCCTCTACACTGTCCCCATCAAACAGTCCCAGGACAGGTACATCATTGGGTTAGGTACACAGTAAAGCTCCATCTACACGGTCCCTATCAAATACTCCCAGGACAGGTACAGCACGAGGTTAGTTACACAGTAAAGCTCCCTCTACACTGTCCCCCATCAAACACTCCCAGGACAGGTACAGCACTGGGTTACATACAGAGTAAAGTTCCACGACACTGTCCCCATCAGACACTCCTAGGACACGTACAGCACGGGGTTAGATACAGAGTAAATCTCCCTCTACACTGTCCCCATCAAACACTCCCAGGACAGGTACAGCACGGGGTTAGATACAGAGTAAAGTTCCAACTACACCGTCCCCATCAAACACTCCCAGGACAGGTACAGCACGGGGTTAGATACACAGTAAAGCTCCTTCCACACTGTCCCCATCAAGCACTCCCCGGACAGGTACAGCATGGGGTTAGATACAGAGCAAAGCTCCCTCTACACTGTCCCCATCAGACACTCCCAGGACAGGTACAACACAGGGTTAGATACAGAGTAAAGCTCCCTCTACACTGTCCCCATCGAACAGTCCCAGGAGAGGAACAGCACGGGGTTAGATACACAGAAAAGCTCCCACTGCACCGTCCCCATCAAGCACTCCCAATGCAGGTATAGCACGGGGTTAGATACAGAGTAAAGCTCCCTCTACACTGTCCCCTTTCAAACACTCCCAAGACAGGTATAGCACGGGGTTAGATACAGAGTAAAGCTCTCACTACACTGTCTCCATCAAATACTCCCAGGACATGTACAGCACGGGGTTAGATACAGAGTAAAGCTCCCTCTACACTGTCCCCATCAAACACTCCCAGGACAGGTACAGCACGGGGTTAGATACAGAGTAAAGCTCCCTCTACACTGTCCCTTTCAAACACTCCCAAGACAGGTATAGCACGGGGTAAGATACAGAGTAAAGCTCTCACTACACTGTCTCCATCAAATACTCCCAGGACATGTACAGCACGGGGTTAGATACAGAGTAAAGCTCCCTCTACACTGTCCCCATCAAACACTCCCAGGACAGGTACAGCACGGGGTTAGATATAGAGTAAAGCTCCCTCTACACTGTCCCCATTAAACACTCCCAGGACAGGTACAGCATGGGGTTAGATACACAGAAAGCCCCCTCTACACTGTCTCCATCAAACACTCCCAGGGCAGGTACAGCACGGGGTTAGATATACAGTAAAGCTCGCTCCACACTGTCCCCATCAAACACTCCCAGGTGAGGTACAGCACAGGGTTAGATACAGAGTGAAGCTCCCTCTACACTGTCCCCATCAAACACTCCCAGGACAGGTACAGCACGGGGTTAGAAACAGAGTAAAACTCCCTCTACACTGTCCCCATCAAACACTCCCAGGACAGGTACAGCATGGGGTTAGATAAACAATAAAGCTCCCTCTACACTGCCCCCATCAAACACTCGCAGGGCAGTTGTAGCACGGGGTTAGATACACAATAAAGCTCCCTCCACACTGTCAGCATAAAGCACTCCCAGGACAGGTACAGCACGGGGTTAGTTACACAGTAAGCTCCCTCTACACTGTCCCTTTCAAACACTTCCAAGACAGGTATAGCACGGGGTTAGATACAGAGTAAAGCTCCCACTACACTGTCTCCATCAAATACTCCCAGGACATGTTGCAGCACGGGGTTAGATACAGAGTAAAGCTCCCACTACACTGTCTCCATCAAATACTCCCAGGACATGTACAGCACGGGGTTAGATAGAGAGTAAAGGTCCCTCTACACTGTCCTCATCAACACTCCCAGGACATGTACAGCACTGGGTTAGATACAGAGTAAAACTCCCTCTACACTGTCCCCATCAAACACTCCCAGGACAGGTACATCAATGGGTTAGATACAGAGTAAATCTCCATCCACACTGTCCCCATCAAACACTCCAGGACACGTACAGCACGGGGTTAGGTACACAGTAAAGCTCCATCTACACTGTCCCTATCAAACACTCCCAGGATAGGTACAGCATGAGGTTAGATACACAGTAAAGCTCCCTCTACACTGTCCCCATCAAACACTCCCAGGACAGGTACAGCACGGGGTTAGATACAGAGTAAATCTCCATCCACACTGTCCCCATCAAACACTCCCAGGACACGTACAGCACGGGGTTAGGTACACAGTAAAGCTCCATCTACACTTGTCCCTATCAAACACTCCCAGGATAGGTACAGCATGAGGTTAGATACACAGTAAAGCTCCCTCTACACTGTCCCCATCAAACACTCCCAGGACAGGTACAGCACGGGGTTAGATACAGAGTAAAGTTCCACTACACTGTCCCCATCAGACACTCCTAGGACACGTACAGCACGGGGTTAGATACAGAGTAAATCTCCCTCTACACTGTCCCCATCAAACACTCCCAGGACAGGTACAGCACGGGGTTAGATACAGAGTAAAGTTCCAACTACACCGTCCCCATCGAACAGTCCCAGGAGAAAAACAGCAAGGGGTTAGATACACAGAAAAGCTCCCACTGCACCGTCCCCATCAAGCACTCCCAATGCAGGTATAGCACGGGGTTAGATACAGAGTAAAGCTCCCTCTACACTGTCCCTTTCAAACACTCTCAAGACAGGTATAGCACGGGGTTAGATACAGAGTAAAGCTCCGACTACACTGTCTCCATCAAATACTCCCAGGACATGTACAGCACGGGGTTAGATACAGAGTAAAGCTCCCTCTACACTGTCCCATCAAACACTCCCAGGACACGTACAGCACAGGGTTAGATACAGAGTAAAACTCCCTCCACACTGTCCCCATCAAACAGTCCCAGGACAGGTACATCAATTGGGTTAGGTACACAGTAAAGCTCCATCTACACCGTCCCTATCAAACACTCCCAGACAGGTACAGCACGAGGTTAGATACACAGTAAAGCTCCCTCTACACTGTCCCCATCAAACACTCCCAGGACAGGTACAGCACTGGGTTAGATACAGAGTAATGTTCCCACAACACTGTCCCCATCAGACACTCCTAGGACACATACAGCACGGGGTTAGATACAGAGTAAATCTCCCTCTGCACCGTCCCACCAAACACTCCCAGGACAGGTACAGCACGGGGTTAGATACAGATTAAAGTTCCAACTACACCGTCCCCATCAAACACTCCCAGGACAGGTACAGCACGGGGTTAGATACAGAGCAAAGCTCCCTCTACACTGTCCCCATCAGACACTCCCAGGACAGGTACAACACAGGGTTAGATACAGAGTAAAGCTCCCTCTACACGGTCCCCATCGAACAGTCCCCAGGAGAGGAACAGCACGGGGTTAGATACACAGAAAAGCTCCCACTGCACCGTCCCCATCAAGCACTCCCAATGCAGGTATAGCACGGGGTTAGATACAGAGTAAAGCTCCCTCTACACTGCCCCTTTCAAACACTCCCAAGACAGGTATAGCACGGGGTTAGATACAGAGTTAAGCTCTCACAACACTGTCTCCATCAAATACTCCCAGGACATGTACAGCACGGGTTAGATACAGAGTAAAGCTCCCTCTACACTGTCCCCATCAAACACTCCCAGGACAGGTACAGCACGGGGTTAGATACAGAGTAAAGCTCCCTCTACACTGTCCCATCAAACACTCCCAGGACAGGTAAAGCACGGGTTAGATACACAGTAAAGCTCCCACTACACTGTCCCCATCAAACAGTCCCAGGACAGGTACAGCACGGGGTTAGATATAGAGTAAAGCTCCCTCTACACTGTCCCCCATTAAACACTCCCCAGGACAGGTACAGCAAGGGGTTAGATACACAGAAAAGCCCCCTCTACACTGTCTCCATCAAACACTCCCAGGGCAGGTACAGCACGGGGTTAGATATACAGTAAAGCTCGCTCCACTCTGTCCCCATCAAACACTCCCAGGACAGGTTACAGCACAGGGTTAGATACAGAGTAAAGCTCGCTCTACACTGTCCCCATCAAACACTCCCAGGACAGGTAACAGCACGGGGTTAGAAACAGAGTAAAACTCCCTCTACACTGTCCCCATCAAACACTCCCAGGACAGGTACAGCATGGGGTTAGATAAACAATAAAGCTCCCTCTACACTGCCCCCATCAAACACTCGCAGGGCAGTTGTAGCACGGGGTTAGATACACAATAAATCTCCCTCCACACCTGTCAGCATAAAGCACTCCCAGGACAGGTACAGCACGGGGTTAGATACACAGTAAAGCTCCCTCTACACTGTCCCTTTCAAACACTCCCAAGACAGGTATAGCACGGGGTTAGATACAGAGTAAAGCTCCCACTACACTGTCTCCATCAAATACTCCCAGGACATGTACAGCACGGGGTTAGATACAGAGTAAAGGTCCCTCTACACTGTCCCCATCAAACACTCCCAGGACACGTACAGCACAGGGTTACATAACTGGAGCTCCTTATCCCTGGAACATTTTCCATAAATCTGTGCCCTCTCTCATGCCTTCAAATTCTTCTAAAGCTCACGACTGGATGTAATTCTCCAGTTGAGGCCTAACCACGTGTGCCACACAAGTTTAACATAACCTCCGTGCTTTTACCCTCTTTTCCCCTACTGATAAAATCCAGGATGATGTATGCTTTATTAACCCCTCTCTCTACTTGTCCTGCCACCTTCAATGATTTATACATATAAACAGCCTCTGCTCCTGCAGCCTCTTTGGATTTGTACTCTTTCTTTTATATTGTCTCTCTGCGTTTTTCCCACCAAATGAACCACTTCTCATATTCTCTGCCTTAAATTTCATTTGTCACTTGTCCGCCCTCTTCACCAACCTCTCTATGTCTTTTTGAGATCCTCCACTATCCTCCTCATGGCCTGCAATGCTTCCACATTTCGCATCGTCTGTATATTTTGAAATTGTGTCCTGTACACCAATGCCCAGTTCATTAATAAATATCATGAAAAGCAGGCATCCTAGCACTGATCCCTGGGGTACTTCATTGTAATCCTTCCCCGAGTCCGAATATCAACCGTTCAAAACTACTCGTTGTTCCCTGGCACTCAGATAATTCCCTATCCTATGCTACCGTCCATTTTATTCCAGTGAGCCCCAGTTTTACTCACAAGCCTGTTGTGCGGCACTTCATCAAATTACATTTGGAAGTCCATATAAACCACGTCAACAGCACTGGACTCATCCACCATCGCTGCTGTGTCAAGAAAAAAACTCAAGCAAGTTAGTTAAACATGATTTGACCTTTACCAGTCCATGCTGGCTTAATGTGTCAAGAAACCACTTCTACTGATGTATCAGCTCATTAACTCCTGTGGAAAGTTCCAATATTTAAGGTGCAACTATTGCTGATTAACGTGGCTGATTTACGCTCTCTTAGGTCAGGAAAAGAGCAAAGTGTCTCAATCCTATTAATTAATTCTTGATGGTCCTTGGTGGAAGCGAGCAATGTGGACCAGGGCACAGTGTTGGGGCCATGGGCGTTTTAATGTCCAACTCAACATATGCGACGTGGGTAGATATTATTGGATCATTGTACCACCTGAAATATGATGTTGGTGATTTTTGCAGATTCTTCAGATGCTACAGAGCCTCCGAGGGAGCCAAGGTAGGGTCTCAAGTTGAAATGTGTGTTTGTATGGCATGTGTCTACGTGTCTGTGTGCGCGTGTCTGTTTGTGTATGTCTGTGTATCAGCGTGTGTACATGTGTATCAACAAATCATGCTGTTTACAAATTATATCCACCAAGATAAATAATTATTTTCACACATGATGTTCAAGATTTTATTTTATGCGAAACGTAATTGCTGTTCATTTAATATCATTAACATTGATTGAGAAGACATTGAGCATTCCATCAGAAGAAAGCACCCATGTCCCCAATATTCAGTTTGAACTGGGGCTATAATTATTCGAATTATTCTTTGCGTTTCGTTGTTATGTGATCAGCTCAGCATTAAACAGAAACTCCTGATATAGACATCAAGAGTGTGATAATTCGGGCAACTGATTGCAAAAAATAAATCTACCTATATCTGACCTGAACTTACTTCGTCTTAAAATCCTGATGTATATTCCCCTTGCTTGGAAAGGAATGAAACACTTGCTGATCTCCAGCAAGTTTCCCCCTATTTATGTTACCACGTTATTCCTTTTTACCCTCTTACGTTCATCATTTCCGTCCTAACCTCTTTCAGCACCTTTTGAAGTAGTAGTTGAAAAACAGTTTTACATAATTTAAACGGTGTCATGCTCTAGAGTAATGTAAGTGGGGCAACTGGACAGGATGTAATCCATTATCAGCAGAGACATGGTCCCTAATGAAATAAAATGCAGGGCTATGGAGGAACAGCATGGGGTGGGTGGGGGGTAGGGGTGAGAGTGCATGAGATAAATTCGATAGTTTCTTTTAATGCTGGTACAGTCCTGAGTGGCTGAATGACCTTCTTCCCAGCCTGGTGTGTAAACGCATCCTAGAAGGCTATGATTCCCTGCCTCAATCCAACACTTTTCATTTTACACCAAGAGTTCAAAAAAGGGGAAAAAGGAAAAATGTATTATAGCGCTTTTCACCATCACCGGACATCTCTGAGTGTTTTTACAGCCAAAACGCACTTCTGAAATGTATTCACTGTTGTCTTGTCGGAAGGGCGGCAGCCAATTTTGCGCACAGCAATTCTCCCAAAAGTGGCAGTGCGATAATGACCAGTTAATATTTTGTCATGTTTATTGGTTGCTAAATATTTGCTAAGAAACCTGGGACAACTCCCCTGCTCTTCCAGCCAGGATAGTACTATGGGATCTTTTACATCGACTTGAGAGGGCAGACGGCCCTCAATTTAATGTAAAAGGGGGAAGTGCTACCAACTGAACCAAAGCTGACAGCCAGGGTTCATTGTGAATGAATATATCGATCAAGAGGACACCAATATATAGAAATCCAGACATTCAATGGCTCAGCCTTCAATATAGATACATTGTTAAACCAGAGTGAATCCGGGCCTCTCCTGTACCCAAAACCTATTGTAGAGTCCCGCCGGGAGCAGAGGCACTGACGGTGGGTGTGACCTTGAACTTGACAACAGAATAGCTCAGCTATTGTGTGAATTGTACTCTAAGAACCAAGGTTAGCCTGAACTTCACAGTCATTGAGAGGATTTCTGGACAAATTGGTCATTTCCTTAAACAGAAGAATACTCATTGGACTTTGAATCGTTATATAATAGGCGATCATTGACAGATTGTGTGAAACATCAATCGCTTAGGAGTGGTGAATGGGTTGAGAGTCTTTCATAGGGTAGGAGACATCATTCGGTTTGCAAGCAATTGGTTGTATGGGAAAGTTGAAGGTATGGAACTATCGATATATCAAATTATTATTGCAATGAGACACATCTAAAGTTTCTTAAAAACGATCAAAGGCAGAAAATGTTGATAAATATCATTTGTTTTGCAATATGACAGCCTGGAAATACCTATGTATCTGTAACTGTCTCTCCATTCATCTGCCACCGTTTCAGTTAGCTATAGCACAGAGGATTACTCCTGATAGTGATGCATTGAACATGAATGGCAGCGTGCAGCGACCAGCTTAATAGTCGTGAATAGTGAGAGAGATCCTATTGCACAATAAAGAAAGAGCAATCATGTACCCAGTAACTCAGCGCCGTTTACCGAAAAATGTTCACCAATATAATGTTAATAGTTATATTAATGACAATATTAATAATTCATTTTGCTGCAATTGTTGGTGCAGCTCCAACAACACTCAAGAAGCTTTATACCATCCAGGACAAAGCAGTCCGCCTGATTGGCACCCATCCACAAACTTTCACTCCCTCCACCACCGATACACAGCAACAGCAGTGTGCACCATCTACAAGATATACTGCAGGGATTCACCAGGTCACCTCAGACAGCACCTTCCAAACCTACGATGACTGCCATCTAGAAAGACAGGGACCGCAGATAGATGGGAACACCACCAGCTGGATGTTCCCCTCCAAGCCACTCACCATCCTGACTTGGAAATATGTCGCCACTCCTTCAATGTTGCAGGGTCAAAATCCTGGTACTCCATCTCTAACAACGCTGTGGATGTAACTACATGACATGAAATGCAGCAGTTCAAGAAGGCAGCTCACCACTGCCTTCGAAGAGCAACTAGGGGTGCACAATAAATTCTGGCCTATCCAGCGACGCCCACATCCCAGGAATGACTGCAAAAACCCTTCAAACATTCGGAAGTGGGGTCGAGGTATAAACTCAGAGCAGAAATTTGTGTGGAAAGGTATTTATTGAATATTCCCACATTGACTTCTTGTTGGAGACTTTACATCATCACATCAGATCTCCCCCTCCTAAACAAGTCTCATAACACAAGTGCAACCGTGTGAAAAGGAGAAGTTTGGATTAATATTATTCCAAAGAGCATTGACCAGGTATTGATGTTGGAAACTGTGATTCAAATCACTTAAGCTACTTCAACGGCTCAGCTCTGTCTGGCTGATGTCCATTGTAACCAGAAATCTCCAGCACGGTGACCTGAGCATATCTCATTGAAGCACTGACCTTACCCATCCAGCATGTAAAGATTCGATTCTCTGCATGAATGCACTGAAAGGAAAGCTTCTGGGGAGTGTGTCTGAAGGAGTTAAAAGCTTTTGAACTTGAGACAACAATGTGCAATATCCATCGGATATAGTCCATTGTGACAATGATTTTAAATGAATATATTGCCGGAAAAATGTCACATTTCATGCACACCCACTACGCCCACCCCACCACCCCACCCCCACCCGTGCTGTTTAGAATGGCGCAACTTCACCAGTGTCACAGTGACAATGAATTACCATACAAAGGGGGGAAATACTATCCAATGATCTGCTATGTTTCTGTTGTGATTGAAGTAATTTGGCCAAGGATCGGTCGTGTGGTTTGTTGCACCTGAAACAATTGCACGTTGCAAATATTACAATCCTCCTTTCTCATCCCAGTCATGAAAACGTGTTTTATATTTCAGATCAAGATTCACCATCTCTGGAGAAGGATCATGAGTACCACAGGGATACCTCCAGATTGCACTTGGTGACCTTCAGCTCACCAGTTTCTGACAGCCAAGGGATTGAAATGATCCAGAAATCAGGAAGGGCTGAACGTGCCAGACCGATACAAATTGAATAAAGGCCTCCTGCAAGTTATGAGGTAATCAATCGTATAGCTGAAAATGTGGATACAGCATTTTTCTGATCGGCCCATCCATCCGTCCGTCGATCTGTCCATCCATCCATCCATCCATCTATCCAATCACTGGTCCTTAGAAAGAACATTAATTTATCCAACTATCCATTCATTCTATCATTGCTCTATCCAAGTAAACATGAATATCTACCTATCAATTTATCGATCTATCTATATTTCTATCCATCTATTTTTCTATCTATCTATCTATCTTTCTATGTATCTATGTATGTATGTATTTATGTATCTATCTTTCTATCTGTCTGTCTATCTATCTATCTATCTATTTATCTATCTACCTATCTGTCCATCTATATAATATATATGTGTGTGTGTATGTGTGTGTGCATGTATATACACATATATATTAATTCATTTTGTTTCCTGTTGTTCATTCTGTTTCCACGGTTTACTGGAAAATTCTCGAAACACCCAATAATATAGCGATTTCGCCTTGATCTGTGCTGCAGCTCCCTGTATAACTGTGTGCTGAGTCCTAGTGAGAATGGCGTCTGCATAACTTGTACCATGGACCGTATTCTCTGAAATCAGTTAAAGTGAGAGTCATTAAACTAACTACCTGGTAGCTCATCAGGCAGTGGATTTCCCAGC